>QBDW01005806.1:0-26708 GCA_003261595.1 Maconellicoccus hirsutus | reverse complement strand
AATCAAATTGACGACGTGAAAGTCATCAACATTCGTCAGGTAACAAGTTTTCTGACGAAGGAACAACTCAGGGAAATTGAGGACGATATACGATATAAGTCACCTTTTTGATGACAGATCATTCCTCGAAAGGTTGGACAATCAACGAGCAAGAGAATATCGCCTAAGAAAAGAGAGAGAAGAAAAAGAAAAAGATGATGCCGACGCGACGTATGAAAAACTCCTACAAGAAGAAAGAAGACTCGTGGAAAAACAAAATGAAATGGAAGCACGACAAGAGATAGAAGAAGAAGCGAGAAAAACATACGAAGAAAAGGGCCAATGGCCATCAAAGTTAAAAATATCGAAGAATCCCACGGACGAGGAAAGAAAACAGCACGAGCTATTCAAAAAGACCAGGAAAATAATCGAGAATGAACGAAAAAAACAGATCCAAGCCATAAAACAGGAACGAAAACTGGTTGCGATCGACCCTGAAGTCGTCACGATCGATTACATAATCAGGGCCGGAGAAGCAGAACCAGACGAAGAACGAGCAAAACTACAGAGAATCGCAGATATCGTGACAAAAGAAAGATTGCACGAGCTGGCGAAGGAGGCCCATAAAGAAAAGGGCAATGGGACCGCGAAAACTAAATTAGAACGAAAAATTAGACATGAATTCCTGACAGATGCCCAAAGATACGAAATTTTTGAATTTTGGGAATAGAGTGAGTTAGGAACATGGAAAAAGTTAAAACGCGAAAAAGCAGAGAGAGAGAAATGCACACATGCAACATAAAAATTCGAAAAGGCATGAAAAATAATATTACATGTGGTAACTTTGCCCATGTAAAGCAAAAACGAGAGCTGGAGACCAATAGAAAATTGTTCTTCAGATCAGCACGAGAAAAATCCGAGAAAGCTCCGGAAAACTGCAGCGACTTTGAACGAAACGGAACGAGAAGCTACGAGTTGAGAATCTGTGAGAAAAGAAAAATCACATTAAAACACAAGAAAGAAAATCGAGAAAATTTTACCTCCTATGAATGGTCCAAAAATACGATTTCTTCAACGAGTGCGATGAAAATTGTACGAAAGCGAGTAGAAACCCATAGAAAATCTGGTTCGTCTTAAAAAACGGTCCGGAAAAGAGCAACGACCTGGAAAAATGAAAAGACCTGGAAAAGAGAAGCCCATCAACAACCAATCGGAACACACCATTCAGATTGGAAAAATTTTACCTGGTTACGAGCTGCGAAAAAGAGATTTCTTCAACGAGATGTGGTGAAAATTGGATGAAAACATGGAAAGCGCGCAGGAAAATCTTCCTCAGCGTAAAAAACGACCAAGAAAAACGACACGAGCTGAAAGAGAGAGAAAAAAAGGAAAAAAGAAAGAGTGTACGAAAACTGAAGCCAAAATGGAAAAATTTTAAATGGACCAATCAAGAGCAAGTAGTACGTACACGAAAACCGAAGATTGAAAAACGAGGAGAAAAGCTTCTACAGACGAAAAGTTCAGTCGATGGCAAAGCACGCAGGTGAGACGAATGAGTGGAAACCGGGAAACCACCGGAAAAACCATCCTGCGTCAAGAAAAGGATGATCGGCACCTGCAACAAAAATTAAAAATCAGCCAACCAGGAAAAAATATTTTGGAAAAACAGATACGACGAAAAGTTCGGAAAAGAAGAAACCTAAAAGACACGAGGAGCTTAGAGAAGCTCAAAACGATCGAGGAAACGAGCGAAAAAGCGTACGATGAACCAAAACAACTAGGCTGGAGGAAACAGTTACTTGCGAAAAGCAAAAAAACGATGGAGAATCTGAAGGAAATCATCGCCGGAAAAGCTGCAAACGACTGGAAAACTGTAACCTGAAACAAAAAACAAACAAAACACAAAGAAACAAGAACTAAAACACCAAAATAAAAAAAAAAAAAAAAAAAAAAAAAAAAGCAATACGTACCTGATACAAATTCACCTCCAGCGGAAAAGCTGGAAGAGTCCAAAATTCGGGGAAAACTAAAAATGCTGCTACGAGGATGAAAAACCGGAACGATGACGATGACGGTGAAAACAAGTCGAATTGGAAAAACAACAACAAAAATAACAGAAATTAATCAAGAATACGTACAGAAACCAACATACAAAAACTGATGATAAAATAAAATATGGCGGAACTGCTAAAAAATGGTCGCAAATGCGATTTTACACGCCTACGAGCCGAAAAAAATTACCAAATATGGTAATGATATATTAAAAGAAAGTGCGAAACGACGAAATACGAGCACAGAACAACAAAGTACGAAACGGAAAAACGCGAGAAGTACGAGGGTCCCGACGAACGAGTACTACGAAACTTGAAAATACGACCGATAACACCAAAAGGAACCAGAATTTGGAAAAAAGAAATCGATAAAACGAAAAGGGCCCAAATTTTGCAATTTTGGACAAGATGTTGAATCGTCGTAAGATACAAGTACGCAAAGTCGTAGCTACGAGGTGGAGGAAAGTACGAGATAACAAGGGCCAATGAGCAAACATCCCGATGCGACTCAAAAGACTCAAGAAAAAGGAATGAGAAACCAAGAACCAATGATGGTGATTCATCGTATCGGTACGATAAGAAATACGAGCGAACATCGAATGGTTAGAACAGCGGACAAGATTGTTTATAGAAAAACTCCGAAGAAGAAACATCGTGAAAATTTAGCCAGTTTTCATAGAAGATTGCAGCATATATTGTTTTTTGTTGGTTTTTGTTTTAATTTTAAAGAAAAGGGAATAAAAGTGAGCTTTTATCAAAGCTCGAGAAAAGCCCCGGCGGTTTTTATTTATTTTTTTTTCTCCTTGTTGTTTTTTATTATATATACACGAACGAGAATATATATACACGAACGAGAAAACAGACGAGTCGAACGAGATTATTCGAAACAAGGAAAAAAAGGTAAAGTGATGGTTTCCTCTGATCTCGAGAACGATCTATTATTGTCCGACGACGAAGAATCGGAGTCGGCACGATTTAAAACGACATCGAATAGGAATAATAACCATCAAATAATTCTAAAACAGGAATTGAACGAGATGTCGGAGAAAAGTACGAGAAGTAAGAGACGCAGATCGTCGCACAGTGAGACGCCAGACACGATTACTGACAGGACAGCCGAAGGTACACCAGAGAAGCGAAAATACATACCGGCGGATGAAAAAATAGACAGAATGGCGGAACAACTGGACCGGGCATTTGAAATGACGGGAAAGTTGACCGCCCAATTACAAAGGCTGAACGAGGGAACAGGCGAGTTGGCATTTAAGCTGACGAGAAAACTGGCCACACAGCTGCAGGAAAGAAACGAGCCGCCAAGCGACCTGGCAGTGAGGATAAGGAGAATCCGAGCAAGCGGGGCGCCGCCGGCGAGTCAATTAAGAGAAATTGACAAATTGGTGGGAAGCGAACGAGAGATACCAAAAATTCGAGTCGAAGAGGACAGTCGCGGCTTCGTGAACTTATACCTAAAAGAAAAACAGATCATCGCCGATGGCACATTAGGTGCCATGGCCGACATGATCGCGGTACGACAGGCGAAGTCGATATGCCAAACGGCATCATGCAAAATTAGGTTAGAGAGAATAGAGCGAGCAATAGCATGCGCGAGGTACAAAAACCCGGTTATAATTGCGTGGGGCCATACCTGGCTCGACGATGATCGAACCGCAGAAGACATCTTCGAGCAAATTACAAAATTCATAAAAATCATCCGGCAAAACAGTGGCGTTCCGATCCAAATTTGGACAGTGCCGGACTTACGCGCAAACTCAAAAATGATTAGAGACAAGGCGAAGGCAGTGAACCGGCGCCTCAACGACGTATACGGCCAAGATCCTCGAGCTGAGGTCCACATCAATACATATCTGGAGGAAGCCCAGGAACAATTTGACGGACCCTGCCATATACAAGCCACAAACGGAAGAGTACAGCCGCACGAGGCATTCGTCGCGTATGTAAGAGAAAAATTATTAAATTAAGGAAAAAAACTGTCGCGAAACAAATAAATGTATTAAACAAGAAACGAGTTTTTTTATGGTAGATTAATAATAGAAAAAGAAAAAGAATATACACGGCGTCGCGGAGAAAAAGAAAAAATAAGGAAAAAACAATCACATTCACACAACAATCAAATTTGGTGGACTGTTGTCCTATCGTCTTGAGTCGTAATTTTACGATTCCATTTAGCTTTCGAGCATTGGTGCTTGAGGCAATAACGTGTACGATATTTGGACTGTGTACGAGTATCGTATTGACGTCACCGGTTTTCGCGGGCGTGACACGTATGTCCGCGCTCGCGAAATCGGTTGCCGGGGGCACGCGTACCGTCCGAAGTGTCGTTCGGCCCGCATCGGTCGGGCGGGAGGAGAAAATCCCCTCGCTCGGGCCGAGTGCGGGTCGGGGGCATTGTAGGAGGTACGCAATGCGCCTGGCACTGGCCGCTGTTAAGCAGCACCGGTGACGTCATCATCGTCAAATGACGCAAAGCGCCGAATCGCGTACGATTGTACCGACTCGGTTCCTTCACACTGATTGGACGTCAGCTGATCTCGACCGCCGCGCCCCGCGGTAACGACTATAAATACGCGGGTGTCCGGTGGTCCAGACACCATTCGCACGAGACATCCGAACGAGTACCATCTAGCCCGAGCGACCTATTGAACGAGTCCAACTATATTTATAATTAATATGTATATCATAAATACGCCTCGCTTTAGTGTAGGAGATAAATGTACATATATTGGTTAATAAACGGTATATTTTATTTGTGCACTATTGCGTTTTCATTTCAGTACCCACTCATGCTCTACCGCGCTCCCGGAGGAAGAGGTTAGAACTGCGAACGTAACCCCGCGTCCCCCTAACCCTTCAGAGTACTTAAACGGCAATAGGACCAGGAAATTGATCTCGTTACTGCTGCTATCGCTGACAAGGACAAGCAAACAAATTTTTTTTCATCATTTTTATCTTAATTAGATTTTATTTTAAATGTAGCTAACAATCTCATAAACCAAAAAATTAATTATAAATTTTTGAAATCCGATTTATAAAAGGATCATTATTATTATTATTTATAAATTAACTAATAATAATTATTATTTTATTTGTAAAAGACAGTAGTAAAATAACTACTTCAATTTTTAGAAAAAAAACAGCAGGCAACACTGATTAACGTAGAACGACAGTTGGACGGTTCACGCGTTCTGCTTCTTGCGCAATTGCCGATTGATAAAAAAAAGTAATTAATTTATTATTACTATTATAAATTAAACATTAACGCAATTTGCTGTGCTCAGTGGAAGTGCTAGTGCTTACTACAATTTCACTGTTATTTTGTGATTCAATTCAAGATTACTTTTAATTTATTGACACGATTATTATAGAATCAGCAGTATCTTGAACGTGTAATTAATTGATCATGTGATGTCGTATTATGACTACTTTTTCTAACGATTATTTCGCGAAAAACGCTTTTCTGAAATTCATAAAACTTGACGTGTTTATTATTTGTGTGACAGCGCGACAGCAGTGCGATCACGATCCAATGAATTTTCATTATCAGAAGTGAAGAAGTTCCGCTTTAAATACATCATGATATTCACTATGTTTTCGACCGATACCAGATATCTGACCACCGAACATTTGCAAGGTTTCCAAAAATATAAGTATAGTTCGATAGATACAAATCCACTAGGTCAATATCTTATGCATCCGTTTTGGAATTGGCTAATAGAATATTTCCCGAGGTGGATTGCTCCCAATTTATTAACTTTCGTTGGATTCCTGTTCATAGTTAAGTCTTTTTTCCTACTTTGTTATTTTGATTACTACTTTTACGCGTCTAGCAACGAAAATAAAGAATGGTTAGCTATACCAAGTTGGATATTCGCGTTAGTAGCTGTCAACATATTCATATCATATACGTTAGATGGAATTGATGGTAAACAAGCACGTAGAACACAAACCAGTGGGCCATTAGGCGAATTATTTGACCACGGATTAGATTCATGGACTACAGTATTTATTCCTATATTTTTGTACTCGATATTCGGCAGATCTGATTTTAGTTTGCCGCCTCGACGTTTATATTTCGTCTGTTGGAATGTGTTTTTTAACTTCTACATCACACACGTGGAAAAATACAACACTGGTACGTTATATTTACCTTGGAGTTACGATATGTCCATGTTAGCGAGCGTTGCGATGTTCGGCTTGACATCGGTTTCCACTCACAATATTTGGAAATCCATTATATTCAAGAATTATTCGTTATGTCAAATTTTAGAATTATTGTTTTACGTAACCTCGTGCATATTTAATATTCCCGTCGTGTGCTACAATTTGTACATGGCAAGCGTTACGAAAAAAGGTAAAAACCTAGGTGTATGGGAAGGTAGTAGACCGTTGATACCGTTGATGTTATTTTTAGCTCTTTCTGTAATTTGGCTAGATTTTTCGCCTACAAACATTATAGAACGTGATCCTCGAGCGTTTTGTTTACTTTCTGGTAATATATTTTCAAATATCTGCTGTAGGTTAATTATAGCGCAAATGAGTAATACTAGATGCGAAATATTCAACTGGATGTTGTTTCCATTTGGTATTATAATTCTAGTCAGTATTCTAGTTCCATCTATTGAATTGTTTCTATTGTATGTCATGTTAATGTTTAGTATTACTTATCACATACACTACGGAACTTGCGTAGTGAAACAAATGTGTGATCATTTTGATATTATGTGTTTTCGTATTCATTCCAAATGTTAAAAGCGTAGAAAAAACATTCCTCATTTCTGTCTGTTATATAGTTGTCACGTTCACGCTCGTGCCCAATTCAAATGTCAGTTTTACATATTAACTATTCTTGTAACGAAGTGACGGAGTATCAGAATAAAAGTCAAATTCAAAACTAAAGCACCACACACAAGTGCGATATGATATGTAAAAATTGTATTAGTGAACGCAGGAATGATGATGTAAACAAACATGTGCTGAATGTCCGTTTAACAAATCGTAAAAGATGAGGTGCATATTTCTCCAGCCTCTGATACTAATTAATGATTAATTGACCGGCTCAGGTACAGCTAGCTGGTATTCTAAATTATTAAATTATTCATTTGAAAGGAATCCCGCATAAGTTGACGCGAGCAATCATTTGATACGTACATTATACTCACCAAATTGTGTATTTGCTTTTAACCGGTTTTTTTTCGCACCACCTATGAACATGTTAATTTTAAACGCATTAAATACTTGCCGATTACCTGTATTTTTTCTTCTTTCTGTCATTCTTAATTCATTTTATTCATTTAATCATTCATTGAATGATAAATTGATTGATTTAATTTCTCATTTATCCCTTCTTTCATTGCTTCGTGAAATTTAAGTTAGGTGGTGTCAGTATTCGAAATGGTCTGAGGAATCTTTTAATATAATTTTTAGCTTAAATACATTTTAAACTTATGTACAATACGTATATAAATGTATGCTGAAACACGCTTGTAATGGATGAACGTTTTAATTTATTTTTTATTTTTCATGTTTTATACTCGTACTTGTACTTGTGAAGAAAGAATATTTTTTCGGTGCCTTTTATTATTACTCGTATTTCACGGTCTTTGATCTTTCTCACGTAGCACTTACCTATCGTGCTTTTATTCGTGGATATTAATGAATGAAAGCAAGCTCGAAACAGCTAGCGCAGGATAGCGCGTTTCCGTAAATTCATCATTTTTAAAGCTTCTAGCAATTGTCATGCAGACAACTTACAGGTAAACAACGTGAGCTCGTTACCTCAGATTAAAAAAAAATTGAAAATTAAACTCAGCAAAAGCATTGATTACTCATATTGAATATTCACGAACAGTAAAAAAATCAATCGTATAGCCGTATAGGTAATAATACAAATACTAACTTAAGGGTATGCAAAATTGAACTATGTATGAGAAGTTAGATACCTAGAAATAAGTATACCGAGAGAACTACTCATATAAATTGTAAATAAGATACAGACGCCATATTGCATTTCGTCTAATTACTCATTTCCTAACTTATGCTAATGTAATTAGCTAGTATACGAAGTACGTCTACACATATCCTACTACAGAATACGCATTCAACTGTCTACTCATTCAAATAAGTAGATTTTTACAAGCACAAAAATGTTTAATAAATATCGTACCTAAATAAGTAAAAGTTAAGAATGCTAATTTATTTACACGCCAATGAAGAATATGAATTAAAATTCGTCACCGCAAAATTCAAATACAGAGTAACCATTTTCCTTAGGTGATGTTACTAAAGGCTTGAACATTTCTTCCTATAATCGAAAAAATGTCAAGACGATTTTGTTAATGAATAAACAAACCGTTCTATTAGAAAGTAACACTCGTTAGCTCACCCGGGACTTGAACTTGGAAGATACCACGTTATTAACAATCACAGAACTGTGAAAAGCTTTTTCAACATTTTCCAAACTTTCGACGTTACCATAAGGGTTTTTCGTAGTAGGTTCGTCAAAAAACTTGAGATAATTTCTGTTATTATTTTCAAAACATGTTTCATTCAACATTATCCGTTCATTAATTTGATTACTGGAAGATTCGTATTCACAGCCATCGTACAAAGGGCAACTTGGCTGTAAATCTACATAAACGGTATCTGGAACTTCACTATCTAGCGATAACGGCTGAGCAAAGAACGTAGTTTCTTTTTCAATGAAATTAAGACGAGTGTTCAATTTCAATGGAGAATCGTGTTTAGAATGGGTTACCATGTCGACGTCTTTTGAAGTATTATCAGGTTTAAATGGTTCTACCCAAGGAGGTTTACTAGGCTGTTTGAAGTTTTTATACAATTCAGCTATGCTCAACGGTGCTAGTTTAGAGTCATCAAAATTCACTTTGGCTTTTCTTGTTAATCTTGTCGTATTTAGCGGACCGCATAAAAAGTTGTGCCTTTCATTGAGAAATGGATTAATAAGATTATACTTACACTCACTAACAAACATCATACCGTATGTGGTATCACACTAAGAGATTGTTTAATCATTATAACGAATTCGTGATATACATACGTTGAGGACGACATAGATTGGATATCTCTAGAAAAATAGCCACTCATTCGGTGTCTGGTTTTCCAATTTTTACTCGTTTTAAGCGAATGAGCTAGTAAACTGAAATTTTTAGCAATATTTAACGAGTGACAGATATGCAGGCTAATTTATTAAACTGTCGTTATCCACCAGCAGCCAGCTACTAACCACTTACAATTTATTCAAGTTTTCTGATATGTTGTCCAAAGTATTTGTTTTATTTTCTGAATTTTTCGATATTAATTGAGTAGCTTGTACTCCTAACGAAATATTCTGACTTTCCTGGTTAATAATATTCATTATAATCTCGTTGAAACGAGTTTTCTCGAGAAAAAGGGAGTATTCTCTTAACGAAATTATGAAGTAAATACAGGTAGGAGGTATTATTGCGTACGTTTACGATTCACGACTCTACGTTATGACTGTGTTACGCTAGTACAACGAAATAATAGTTGAAATCTGAACTATGTATAAAAAAAACTTGATAGATAAGAATATTTTAAAATAACATAAGTATTACATAAAAAAATATCTAATTCTACTAAAATTATTTTTTTTTATTGATAACGATTGATAATACGAGATCATACGGAATCACGTGACTTTGACGTCACATTTTTTTATGGCATAAACTTAGACAAAATATGGACCACTCTACTACATTTAAAAGTAACAGAACAAAGTGAAGCCAACATATTTCTAGAGATCCTAAGCATAGGAGTCGTTCTGCGCTATGCGCGAAGTTGATGGTGTTGGTATACTTGCGTTAACGTTTGGTAGTGTGTTTGTAATCTTTCCTCCTCAAAACTTCTGTCTCCTGCGCGCGCATTACTTTTCCCTTCTGTGCTTGAGCGCCTAGGATTATGTTGGCTTCATTTTAGCTCTTATACAGTAGAGTGGTCTATATTATTTATTATATTATCTAAGAGCAATGTAAAGCTTTTTTGAGGTAAACTGAGTAAAAACAAAAAGCGCAAAAAGTAAACGCAAACACATTTTCGAATTTGTATCAGTATCGGCTTTATTAAAAGTAAAAACCATTTTAGTTCAATTTCAAATTATTCATTCGTTTAGAATTCATTGATCGTAAATGTTTTTTCATATTTAACAATTTTTATGCTGCTGAGACGACGAAACGTACTAAATGGCTTGTGAAGATCACTGTTTAGTTTAGTAAAAAAAAAATGGAAAACGTTGGTAACAGATACGGTGATTCTCACATAGCTCGAGATAGTTATCATGTAGAAAAAGGAAAGGTATCTTGATTTTCTTCCTTAAATTTTATGAGCTATTTTTCAACTAACAATGGCAATAATAATTACTTGCAGTTAAGCTACATTGGACATGATATAACACGCATTCCCGATGTCTTCGGTAAACTACATGGAACACAAATTACGACATTGGATTTGAGTTACAACAATATTACTAATTTGAATGGATTGGAAAAATTTACTGCGTTGGTTCATTTAATACTGGACAATAATCAAATAAGTGACAGTATTTCATTTTGTCCGATTACAACATTGGAAACTCTATCATTGAATAATAATCAAGTAATAACATTAGTTATCCCTTATGGTTGAAACTGAAACACCTGTGTAAATATTTGTGTTGGTTTCCTCAGATTGTCATGTTAGATTCCTTGGTTCAAAAAATTGGTCAAAATTTTCCCAATCTAAGACATCTTAGTTTACTTGGCAATAAAGCTTGTCCTAATAAATTATCAGACGAGAATAAAGACGAAGATGATTACAGAAGATATAGGTGTTTTGTTTTACACTACTTGAAAACTTTGAAATTTTTAGACGCCACTCCTGTGACACCTGCAGAACTTCAGGAAGGAGCCATTAAAGGTCAATTTATGCTCATCAAAAGACCCATAGAGGTAATTGTTTTTTGTTCAAAAAACTCTATCGTCTTCTATAAGAAGTTTATAATTTTCCTCAGCTTAGCGAAACAGAAGAAATGACTGAAGATTTATTTAGATACACTCCATTACCAGAAAGTGGACGAAAAGTAGGCGACCATAGAGGTACTATAAATATAACAAAAATATACCATTTAGGAGTTACATGTATTACATTGAAAAATTTCATGTTTGCTTTTATGAATTCATTGTAGGAGCTTACGGAATATTTAAATTTCGTTATACTTCAAAACAATCAGAAGGTAATCGATTTATTAAGAATCAAGACTTGTGAATTCATATTCAACCACCCCTGTTGTATGAAACGTGAAACTCCTAATGTCCTAATTCATCACATTCCATGACAATAAGAATACTATTGCAAATTGACTACAGGTAAATTCTTTAAATATGTCAATTTTTTTCATCGATAGTTCATTCTGTATTATACCCTAATCATCGTTGATATATTCCTCCATCTAATACTCGCCAGCTTATATTGCTGTTTCTTTATATTTTTAAATATGTATTGAAAAACAACGTCACATGGCACATTTAATAACAGGAACGAAAAGTGATTTTAAATGAGATACCACCATTCTATCACGTTTACCAAATTTTGTATCTTGCCAGAATTCAGGTCGCAACGATAATTGATTTTGAATATCTTCAATGGTTAGTTCCAAAGGCATGTTCAGGTAAAGAGACCATTTCGGTGTCCAGGCACCCGAAAGAATCTGAAAAGTAATTCTTATATCAACTCTAAATTAATCTTTCTCGATCATTGGACGTTTTTTTGATTGCTTTCTAAAACGTAAAATAAAGTAAGCAACTACGAGTTTGGTACCTTCTACCTGTACCTACCTACCTACCTACCTACCTACCTACCTACCTGATCATATTCGTTGTTATCAATGTAAAACATCTTGTAGAGTAATGTTTTCTCGACACTTGTCACATGAGTGATACCTAATTTTACTTTCAACCAATCTGCATGTTGTTTGAGGTAACTGTAAAGTACCTGGAAAGAATTTCATCCATAGAAGTATTCTTAAATACAAACAACTTGATTAGCTTGAAATTTGAACATGAAATAAGTAAATAGACAATTTATACTTTTAACGAAGCACGTTCCAGTTTTTCTTTCAACATGTAATTCACTATAGTTTCATTTATGTCATCGTTTTCTATGTAACTTAAATTCGGAATTACATTGTTACCAACTTCACTGTCAAACAAATCATAAAATAGGTGTTTATACTTGGGTACCTGCATCTCAGTTTTTATTAATTTAATACGTTTTGGAGATTGGTATGTAATATACTACATGTTTACTTATACTCAGGAATTTTTTTGTAGGGGACGCAATGGGACGCAGTGCCCCCAAAGAAAATTTCAAAATGACCGAAAAATTGTCAAAAAAAAACTTCTAAAATATGAAAGAATTTAAAAAGAACAAAAAAATCACTTTTGGTAACCTTTACAAAAACTTTTGGATTTTTTAAAATGATATTCGTCCACGAAGGTGCACATTTCCCAATACCTTTGCCTTCTTTCTTTTCCATCTTTTCCGCTGGACACTTTGCCATTAAATCTGCAATTATCTTCTCAATGGAATTTTCACTTTCTGAAATCCTCATTCTCACCGATTCTTATTGTGCTCTTCTCTCTTTGAAAAACTACCGTATTTCTTCATGCCATCCCATTGTGCATGAAACCATTAATCTTTTTATCACAACTGACTATATTATACTCTGCTGGATTCCATCTCATACCCAAATTCATGGCAACGAGCTCGCGGATTCCGCAGCCAAAATCTCCAACTTGTTTCTGCCTATGGCACATGTTTGTATACCTCTAGCTGACCTGAAATCCTACTATAGACATCTCCTTCATCCTGAATTCGAACATTTCTGGACACTGATCTCTAACTCAAATAAATTAAAACTGATTAAGAGTGATACTTCTCAATGGTCACACTATGAGGATCCCAGTAGACGTTCCCAGGTAATTTTAACCCATCTGCGAATAGGACATTGTAACCTCACTCATGAGTATCTTTCCTTGAGGCAGCCGGCTCCAATGTGCTCAGTCTGCGATGCTACTATAATGGTTCTGCACGTCCTCCTAACTTGTCCCATTTACAACTCCTTCCGATCAAGATATCTTTCTGCCAATCCTACTCTTCATATCCTTTCCAATAGTTCTAACCTCTTTCATTTTTTTTCCTTCCCGAGGGACAGTGATCTCCATTGTCTAATTTAGAAGTCTCTACAGTTGTCGTGCCTCTAACCGCGGGGTTGTAAAAAAAAAAATTATTCAAAGTACAGCCAACCGTTGATCCTATTAAAATTCTGGAATGAAAAAGTGCAAATGCTGCTGTCTGTTGAATGCAATGGATTTGGTATTCCTGGGATGAAATCGAAAAAAAAATAGAAATCCAAGGGACCCATGAATAATCGGACAACCGGTTGCGTATTACTTAATACAAGTATGTCTAAATTATCGCCATACCTGATAGCTTGTTGTAAATTACGAAATTGTTTCGAATCTATTCGACACAAGGCTTCGGATATTTGAGATTCATTTCCTAATTCGTCATATAAAGCTATCATCATCAATTGTATAAGTACTGAATCTCCAGCAGGCAGTATATCCGGTGGTAAGATGTTTTCTATCAAAGAAGCTGAAATTAGAATCCCTTCTGGTAGACTGTCTACGGAAAATGTTAAATTTTCGATATATTCCGCGATAATTTCTTCAGTAGGTGATTTCTGAAAAAATTCAAGCATTGTGCATAATTATTTTCATTTGGGTGGTTAAAAAAAAAGAAGTGAAGAGAACACAAATTTCGAACACATCAAAGAATGTAACGTCGATTAAAATTCAGTTGTGGTTTTCATGGTAGTAATTGAACCGTTGAATTAAGATCTCGAACTATCAGACAAAATCTTTTTCCTTCTTTCTTTTTTCCCGCAATACTTGAAAATTCATGTCTATGTGAAGCTACGCAGTTTTACGTTCCCTCGAATTGAGAAGTTTAAAGGTTATGGAAGGTTTTCATATCCAAGATGAATGCAGGACTAGCTCACAAACATGGGGAGTGGGAGGTCAAAATGGAAGGCAATTTTTCCAAGAAAAAAATTGGTAAATGTCCATTATCAAAGTTGTATAACAATCAACTGTCGGTGGCTTGGAGGAACTCCTAAAATTAGAAAATATGTACTTGCTGGGTGTTTATTCTGCGAAACTGCTTTTACAACTTCTTTAATTGTGGGCCGAATCATCGACAACATTGCTTGTATCCACTGAGGTCTGTTTTGATTCCAAATCTAGACAATATTCAAGGATAAAAATATCAAGTTCGGTATTGGTTTTACCATCTTAGAGAAGCGATCGAGGATCATACGAGGCGATATAATGTTTCAATAATTGATACCACTACAGTACATGTAGTACATTGTACATATATCTAAGTACAATATGAGTATACCTTTACCTATTACCTGCGAATGACCCAAATAAATAGCCCATTTTTGGGGCACTTCCTCTAGAACTTTTATTAAGGTCTTTTGAATAAATAATTTGTTTCCTAAAGCTAATACAACATGTACAACGGCGTTTTGGATGCTGTTATAAACTGCACAATCCTCTCGGCATAAGAATCCTGAAAAAACGTATCAGTTATCTACCCATACCTAAAGCTACTTAGTACCTAAGTGTTACCCAGACCTATAGAAATTCAAAAGAGAAAGCGGCTGCCCAGGTCCCCAACTCGAAGGTCTGAGATATATAAGGACTAGTAGGTCACGACACCGTTTCTCTGCCACAAGATAGTATGTTGAAGTACAGTGACCCCAAAAAGATGCGGCACTGCCATAGAAAAGAGGGCAATATAGGGTGTGGTGGCGTAAGTCAGACCTCGCCGCCAAATCCAGCTGCAGGGAGACCGAACCTCCGAGTAAGATGGAAACTGGTTTGATTGGTAAGCAAAAAGAAGTTGAAGAGGCTGAAAGTCCATGTAGGCAGCTACCTCTGGGGCCAGAAGTGCTTGCACTAATGATGGGTAACCGAATTTGCGTGGTACTTCACCCATATGGGTGTGGGGTTGCAGCAAAAAGAAGCCAAAAGAGGCCTTTGAAGCCCAAATATCCTGTAACGCCACTGCCAGGGGTAGAGGCCATGGTCAATGAAGGAAAACCAGACAGGATTCACTAGTCACATCACTAGCTGGGGCGATGAACATTGCGGAACAGCAGTGGACGTACTGAGACTGGGAAAGTTTGGCAGCAAAAATACGGTAAAAGAGGTTAGAGGCCCGCATAGGCAGCCACCTCTGGGGTCAGACGTGCTTGCACCAATGATAAGTAACCAGAGGGCTTACAGGGTGCTCCACTCGAAGGAGTGGATGCTCATTCAAAAAGAAGCTTAAAGAGGCCTAAAGAAGTCCAATCTTCTAAGACCACTGTCAGGGTCGGAGACAATAGCCCATGATGAGAAACCAACAGGATGCGCCAACCGTGTCACAAACTGGGGCAGGGTCCCTCGGACACTATTGCACCCAAGATGGTGTGCCTGTTAGACACCTGTGGAACAGATGTTGACGCAGCCAACAGCAAGGGGGAGATTTTTTCAGATTTATGAGATTACTATAGTTACCATTACACTGTGCAGTGCGAGCTTCGATTTTCTCTTCGTCAAGTTCGACAATCACGTGATATAAAATTTCGTATAAAATCCAACAATCGTTCATTCTTGCTATCTAAAATCGTTATAAAACCACTTTGTGAATCAATTGTCCAATATATACTGTATTTTACTAGTAAAGATGGGCTTTCTTGTATGTATGCATGTAATACTTTCAATAGTAAACTCCAGATGGGCTGAGCACGAGACAATAGCACGAGGAGTTCATATTTGATTGCTAAATCAACGGGTAGCATACTACAATCTGACAAATCTTCAGGAATATCTTCGTTCTTTCCAGATGCGGCAAATATGATCCACGGTTCTACCGTTTTCAATCTTTTTTTAGACAAACACGAACAGTTGGCGAACCCGTGTTTAAAATTCTGGGTAAAATTGAAAAAAAAGTGAAAAACTACACAAAACCGCGGTTTTGGTTATGCCTAAAATAACCATTAATGCCAACTTTACAAATTAAAGTTATGGGACCTTATTTTGAGGTTTCTGAGACCTCACAACTTCAGTTGTCGATCAAGTGGGACAATTTTCTAATATGATATCTTAAAACATGCACTTGATTGTCCTACCGAGCGATATTCCACAATTTCAATTTCCTGGGACTATTACAAAGATTTTAGGGCTTTTTCCTGCAAAAATTGGTTATGCAATCCACTATACCCGTAGTCCTGTCTTAGAACCTAATCAACGGATTTTGAAAATTCAAACGGTGTCGTAGTTTTAACAACCCTCTCTTTCGTTTTAACTAGTTTTTAACCGATTTGGTGATTTTGTGCAGTACCCCATCATCAACTTCAATGGATTCCTCCCTACTCGTACTTTACTTATTTGTAACTGTACCTACTTTATGCATAACTGAAAGAGGAGTTCCTCTTAGAACAAAATAGCATAATAACAAGTGGCATTTGACGTGTATGTCTCGAATTACATTCGATTTCACATTGCAGCCCAACAGCTCATCCGCATTTTCTGATATATTTGGTAGTAATTGAAACGTGCACAAAAGAATGTTGCTTATATCTGCTGTTACTGCAGAACCTCTAGCGTGTCCAGCTTTAACCTTCAAACAGGTTTAGGTACCATTTTAGTCTTTAAAGAAACAGCTTTTTTCACATAGCAAAAATGTCAATTTTGTTGAATTTTATGAAGAAGTTTCTGTCGTGTAATATATGTACATGTACTTTATACATATCTTTATGCGTATGTCCAATTCACTTACTTGCATATATCTGGACGTTAATATGGTCAGCGATTCGTTTAGAATGCCAGAAAAAATTCTTTCCGCTGTTTTCGGAGGCATTGTGTTCCATAAATCTTCCCGAGTACCTACTTTGAACACAATTTGCATATAATACGTTATGTAATGTGCTTGTAGTAAGTTAAAATGGATAAAGTCTAAAGTTCACTCAAGATGCGACTACAGGTATAGTGGATTGCATAACCAATTTTTGCAGGAAAAAGCCCTAAAATCCCTGTAACTGCCTGGGAAGATTTAAATTGTGGAATATCACTCTGCAGGACAAATAAGTGCATGTTTTAAGATATCATATCAAAAAATTGTCCCATTTGATCAACAACTGAAGTTGTGAGGTCTTAGAAACCTCAAAATAAAGTCCCGTAAGTTCAATTTTTCCTAAAATTGAGCAATTTTTTGATATAATATTCTTAAGCGTACACTTGTTTGTCGTACAGAGCGATATTCCACAATTTTAATTTTGCCGGGCAGTTACAGGGATTTTAGTGCTTTTTCCTGCAAAAATTGGTTATGCAATCCACTATACCCATAGTCCTGTCTTAATTCCTTTTATCGTTCCAAATGAAGCTGTTCAATTCGAATATTCTTCTCTACCTTGAATGTATAACCACCACATTTGAATCGTGTAGGATGACCGTTCTCCTTCGAAAAATGGTTGTTCATCGGTGAAATTTAGACAGTCTACGTCTTGCAAAATATATAAAGCTATAAGTCTATTGTGTAAATCCAACAATCGTTCGGCCAATGCTTCAGCCATGTCTTCAAAGATTTTCAACTCTTTAAACAACAATCCCCTTAGAACAAATTTCAAATTAGGTATCACTAGTACTTGATACACGTGCCTTATGCTATCTTTTAGACCTTCAGGTACCTATAAACTAACACGTTGTTTTGATTTTGAAGAAATGTGTACACATCTTACCACGAATTGGTGTTCGTTAATTGTTGGTTATAAACCCAAATAGTGTTTCTGATTAATGCAGCAGCTCCGATGGTACCGGTTAACACCGACAAATCGGCATGATCTAATGCCTCTTGAGAAAGTACATGCAAATGATCGATAAGTTTCATAGCGCATTGAGATATCAATAAGGCGAAATCTTTCGACGTTATTGATTTACTCAGGCTGATGTTATCTTCTTCTTCGCTTCCAAAACTTATCAACGAAGTGTCTGATCACATAGATGCGTAGATACGGATTATTAAGGTAGAAGTAAATGCATTAAAGAGGTGAAACGTATGTACTGTGGTATAGTGTATTGTGTATAGCATACGTTAAACCACAGACTACGGTATTAGGCAAATCTAAAGCTAGTGTCGCGTCGAAACACTGGATACTGTATCTCTAACTCTACCAAAGTACTTCTACCTAGTACACTACCTAGACCTACCTTGAAATATAACAGATAAAGATTTGAATAACAAATAATAACTTTCTTCCCACCAGGTGACCAGTTTGGTGGCTACAAATGTGACTATGCGAGGAAAATCTAGCTTTCCGCCAACCACAGTGGTGCATACTTTTTCTTGGATTACTTTTTGATGTTCGTTATAAAAAGCTAAATCTCTTTGGAGTAGAATTCGAACTCTATCCATCAAATTTCCTTCTTCCATAATTTCCATTTTGATGGTTTTATACTTAATTATGTGTACCTATTGAAGTTTTTAACGATAAATTAGAAAAATTATTTTAGCTGTATATATTATGTATAATGAAACGAATCGAATAAATAAATAAATGATGCTGGGTTGTTACAGTTCTGTAAAATTTCCTTGTTGGTTTGTATTTTTTTTCAAAATTAACCTGTTTCCGATTTGTTTTATTTTTAGTTTACGATTATTATTTACTATTTATTCCTTATTTAGAGTTTAGGTTGTGTTAATGCATGACTGAGGGAGTGTTTGCATGAAGGCGTTTAACGCGCGTTTCTGTCCGCGATTCCTGAACTATCACATGTGACTACCGCGCGTACAGGCAGATGCGACAGTTCAGGAATCGTGGACAGTAACGCACGTTAAACGCCGCCTTTGTGTAAACGCTCCCTTAGGCATTAGGGCGCGTTTTTGTCCACGATTCCTGAACTATCGCATCTGCCTGTACACGCGGTAGTCACATGTGATAGTTCAGGAATCGCGGACAGAAACGCGCGTTAACGTGCGTAAAACGCGTCCATGTAAACAGGCCCTTGATCAATTCTCTGATAAGTAGAAGTCATTTTATGGAATTATTTTCTCACTTTAATTTCATCTTTTAAAAATAACTTTGCCGGGTGCAAATTCACGTTGCGAAGGTATTTATCTTTTCATCATTATTTTCACATTGATTCTATAATTGATAAATCGTGTCTCACCACGTCGGAAGTGTTTCGGAAGATCAGTGCAACTTTCAGAAATGGGACTGTATAAGTAGAGATGTGGCCGTAATTGTGTAAGTAATTAATAGCCTAAACTTCAATTGGCATGTATATATATAGTATAAATGTTGTACACTTTACACTACACATTACGCAATACACGTGAATTAGATGTAATTGAATTAACTGTTTTAATTGGCTAACCAATTAATTAATTTTCATTTGTTTTGTACCTCTGCCTGCTTCGATAGAAAAACAGGCGCGTTCTGGCTACCTCAACCTGCCTACAACCCACTTTGTACTTATGTAGTATGTGATGTATGCTTCTTCTAGCCCATGTAGTATCTCCACATGCTACATTACAGATCTTGAGATTTTGCCTTTCTGCTTGTGATGAATGATTTACGAAAAAGTATTCAATTTGTGAATTTTCAGATACCTTATGTACATACATGCTTCCTAAAGTATTGAATTTTCAGTAGTTGATTATCTCATTTGACCTGATCTGATCATATTAGTTGTTTTGACTTATTAAGCTTGAAGTAAGTGAGGCAAAATCTTTTTTATTTATTAAATATATAAAATAAACTGTCGACAAAACACTCTTCCAATATTACTTTACATTTCAAGTACTCGTACTGTCGTACTTTCGATAATATCCAAAGTACTCTTTCGTTTGGCTTAATAGTACACAATGTTACGTCATCGCCATGCCCCTGAAAATGCCTATTTGGCTACTTGTAAATTGTTCTTACGAAAGCGAAGGCCGATTTACTGAGGCAATTGATGTTTAATTTTGTAATATGAGTACAGATTTCATAGAATTAGAGCTTTTATTGACTTGAGTGTTGAAATAGAAAAAACTACGTAACTCTGATTGTACGATATTTCTTTTGTTCATTCATTATTCGTTGTTAAGAAGTTTTTCTGGTCAGCTTGAGCGTGTGGTTTTTGTTTTTTGTGCTAGTCATAAAAATAACCCTGACACCTAATTACTTTTGAAAGGTTCTTTTTAGAGAAGTATGACGTAATAGCAGTACATAGCTATGCTTGGGCATATTGCTACCACTATCTTTGTGTAGCCTAGCTCCGAGTATATCATCTTGATGACCTGAGACCCGGAATTTCTACAACAGCTACAGAGATAAGAAAGTTGGAATAACGTTCGCCATCCATTCGTGTCATTTTGAGTACCACCAGAGGGCACATAAACCCAAGCACATTTGTTTCTGCGCAACATCTCCATAACAGCGGTTCTCTGAACGTTGGTGGAATATCTTGGGATTTATAATTTTATATACACAGAATGTGCATGGCGACTGGAGGCAACCAACTTTTTTAATTGCTCGTTGTCACTAATAAGCCATCCGAAATCGAAATGAAAAATGCACCCCGCATGTGATTATACAAGTACATATATATTGTATATATGTAAAATAAGCATAAGCACCAAGCAGCACTTGAGCAATTGGTCACACGCGATATCGAATTTTCTTAATACGTTCACGTTGCATAGTACGCCTACCAAAGCCTATGCGACAAGTTAGTAATTCGCATGATGGCTGAAATTTTACAAACAAGATGCTTCGAAGGTCTCTCTTCATTGTTTTTGCTCGTCAATTACAAACTTGAGGATGCATTACGTACTGTAGATATTTTCTAATTTTAAATTTTAGTAAATGAAATTTCATTAGCTTACCCGACGTCGGTGAGTAGAATGCAAGAAGCACGTTTTTCAGCTTGTATTTATGTAACGTGCAATGTGCATTTACGTGATGCACAGTGCATACTGCATAGACATACGTATATCCACCTTATGTGGGTCCACGTAGTAATGCGCGCTATCAAACGTAAAAACCTGCACTGTTAACCTATTTGTACAGCTAATATCTTTGTTTAATGGAGAAATGATTGCACACCTCAGTGCCAGGTTCGGAGCGGTTCCTTTGCACTCTTACGTACGTATTATAAATCAATGCAGGTCGAGGTAGAGGCACGCCGCGCCGTACGCGACAGACATTAAGCTTTATTTGCACGAAACTGTAGCACGTGCGATTCCGCACTTAATTTTTTTCATTTCGATACTCAAATTATCTACCTATTTACTAGCTGCTCACTGTATCTATACCAGCGATACCAACTACTTACTCAAGTGTGACTATAATTTTTGTGCTGACCTACCAAGCTACCCACTACCCACTACTCAGCTGCAACTAATACAGTCGGTTCCAGCCGATTTTATAATTTTGCTCGTCTCGTATTTTGCCCAAGTCCATTTTACATAAATGTTGAGTAATTCTGCGCTTGAGGGTCGCTAACATGCAGTATAAAATCAACAACTGGATATTAAGTTGGTAAAGATACGCTACTGAACAATTATTCGTGCTGCCTCCCTCCCCACCTGGAAAATAAATTACTTTTTTTCGGTTTTATTGTAAAAATTGCAGCAATGGCTTAAACAATATTAAATTGGACATCATATTCTTCAATAAAAAAAATCCAATTTGGTCTTATCAGTCCTCTCTTAATTTGAGAAATTGAATATATTGCAATTTCTCAGCTCGAAAATAGATTAATAAGAACAAATTCGTTGTGTTATTGAAGAAAATCACAATGTAACCAAAAAAAGTGATTTATTTTCCTAGGTCCCCTTAAAAAATTATTACTGCCAAAATTAATAATTTTAATAAATTTATTTAATAATTTAATTATATTATTTTTTCCTTAATATTAGAGTATCTAATTCTATTTTATTTATGATTTACTGATTTTTTTAAAAAGTCAAATTAATTATTTCATAAATTTTACTTTTTTAAAATTAATTTATTTTAATTAATACATAATCTAAAATTTATTTTTTTAATTAAAAAATTTTGTTTAACCGCAATTGCCTGGCCCTACCTAGGCTGAATTAGGTTACGAGCTCCCCCCCCCCAATACTCAAAATAGAGTTTTGAAATGTAAGTATATAATTCTACATGAATTTTCTTTTAATTTTTCATTATCACATAACCTATTTTGGTTTTGATTATTTATTTATTTTATTTTGATTTATTGAAATGATCTATTTTGATTTTTTTTAAATTTATATTTATTTTCTTTTTACTTACAAAATTCCTCTTTTGGTTTGATGTATTGCATCTGGGCTTTGTCCCTTTCAAAATTCTTTTTTTGTTTTTTTTTGGTTTATTTTTCTTTTTATATTTTTTTAACTTTTGATAATGGAATTACTTTTAAGTTACTTTCCTGAGCGAGATAATAATATGTGTGTGTATGAGTCAAAGTTTCCTTTGTATGTTTCATCCTTACCTTCCTACCCAAATAGTTGTTCCTCTATGTTTTCCTACTAATTTGAATCCGTCATCCTCGAACTCTTTCAAAATTCTTCCCTCTTTCCCTAGACTTATACCATTATACCACAGTACGATATTTTTATGACATGTCAGCATGTCCGTCATATTCTTGAGGAATAATTTGAATATTTCCTGAAAATATCTTCAAATAACACCAAAATGTCGCGCTATATTATGCAATATCTCCTGCTAATACTTGGATATAGCCAAATTTACAACTTCAATATCAGAGAAAACGAACATTTCTGCCTTGATATGGACATATATATAGGATGTAGAAAGCTATATTATTCAGCCATGATTTAGACATTATTTGGTTGATAGGGTATTTAGATGGGACATCGGGTGTAGTGGGTTGCATAACCAATTTTTGCAGGAAAAAACACTAAAATCCCTGTAACTGCCCGGCAAAATTAAAATTGTGGAATATCGTTCTGTACGACAAACAAGTGTACGCTTAAGAATATTATATCAAAAAATTGCTCAATTTTATAAAAAGTTCAAGTTATAGGACCTTATTTAGAGGTTTCCAAGACCTCACAACTTCAGTTGCTGATCAAATGGGACAATTTGTTGATATGATATCCTAAAACATACACTTGTTTGTCTTACAGAACGACATTCCACAATTTTAATTTTCTCGGGCAATTATAGGGATTTTAGTGCTTTTTCCTGCAGAAATTGGTTATGCAACCCATTAACTGTCGCCTCTCCAGCAACTCGGCCATGTGAAGCTACGGTATGTTTGAAATTCATTTTCATCGGTTGCTCCTCATAAACATAAAATGTAAAATCTCTCCTCCTTTCCAGCATTTATTTTTCAATTTTCTTTCTTAACAACGTATAGAAATTTCGCTTCTTTGTGAGAAAACAATGAAATGCGTTTCGTGGAACTGTCAGCGTTAAGAATACTTCCTAATAAAAAGGAAATCGTATTGGAAATGAGGCTATAATAAATGCTTGTGAAGTGAACACGCGTAGAAAAAGGTCATTGATTTACATTTACGCAAATGGTACCGATGCGATGGATTATTAGCAGAAGTTGTTACGTATTGCGTACAAAGTACGAAGACGAACATCAAGTGCCTAGTACCACTACCAAACGACTGCAGTTATGTACTAGTTACAGTTATTACATCTACATACACGTAGTTAGCTAGTAATGAGGTATTAAGGTTCGTAAGTCGTTAGACTACAGATTAGCACACGTATACTACACACCGACAAGTTTGGGTGGGTAAGTGGGTGCGCGTGAGTGATGTATGAGTAATAAAATGGAGCGCAAAATTTCCAGTTTCTTACCTCGATTTCGCTAATTTTCTAGGCAGGTTTTTGGGAAACCCCAGCGTATTACCTTCGCCACTATTCGAAAACTAAAACCCTCAAATTTGAGATGAGATATGCTGTGTGTGAGGAAAGTATGCATATAAAATGGCGTCAAAAAATATTAATTATGGGCGAGGCTAGGGGTTTATAATACATTTATGAACAACTAACTTTTGCGGAAAATTCACCATGGTACTTAAAATGAAGGAAGTTTTCCGCCGAATCGAATGACACACATCTCAACACGATCCAACCATCCATTCTCATGATATCGAACCACAAGCTTAATCTATTTTTCGATTTTGCGACGTTGCCAATTTATTGTTTCATATTTATATTTTGCATTAAGAATTTTTAAAATGGTAATTAGCCAAAATCTGACATTTTCAAATTGCACACATCAGTAAAGCTGATTTAAAAAAATGTTTTTTGTAACATATTGAAATGTGCTACCCGAAAATGGCTGGTTTTACTGAAGTGCCTCTATAATTCCAAGAAAATAGCGATTTTCTTTGTTTTTCTTTACGAAAATGCCATTCTATCAACCTTTAATCGCTTGGTAAGGTAGTCAAATACTATTTGCCGGTTGCTATAAACTGAATCAACTGAACTAGGTAGGTAGGTAGGTCCTAAGTAGATAGAGATACTCTGGGTACCCCGTGCCTCGTACTAAATATCGCCGCACAAGCATTTTCTCTCTCTCTTTCTCCATAAACGTCTATATATATGTGGTGTACTCTGTTGGTAGAGACTGCATTATTGTTACTTCTACAGAGTGATATCGCTTACCATAAAAATTGGTTACATTTGTTGAGTTCGGTTGTGCATTGACGCTCACTTGTCGACCTAGTGTTGTAAATAATTCTTATATTTCGGTTACGTGTACATTTTTAACTAAACCATCAAAATGGTAAGTTTTCTAATATAATGGAAGAAGTAAAAAAATATACATTCAAAATTGATTTTTTTTCTGTAATAATTCGCATTTTAGATTTATATACGTATTTGTTCGTAATTTTTAATAAGTTCAAAATGAGATGAAAATTATGTACCAATATTTGGTAAATTGAGTAAAGTCATCATGCGATTTTTCACTGCGAATTGTTCGCTTTTTTCAAAGAAATTAAGCCTGTTGCATATAGGCTACATTTATATTAAGTTTTGCATTGTCGGCTTGAATTTTGAACGGCAGTTGGATTTTTAGAAAGAGCATGTCAAAAAAACAAAACCAATGTTTCGAGTATTGGCAAATTTTTGAAAACCGAAAATTACGAAATTTCCATAAAAAAATGAGGTACATAATTATTAAAAATTACGCAAAGTGTATTTTCCCTTTAATTTGGACCCCCCAAATCTGCATGTAACATTGCCGAGCCATTCTACAGGCTCCAGCGTGATTTTCATTTTCTGCAGAAATTTCAAAACGATACAAATTTCGAGAATGGTCTTTTTCACGTATTAATTTCAAATTGAAAACTACAATCAACCTTTTTTAAGAATTTTACAAATAAGTGGCTCGACTTATTATTAAAATCATTGCAACCATTTTCACTATGAAATCAAAAAAAATAATTTTTTCCCCGGGAGAGAAAGGGTGGCACAATTAATCCGTCACCTTATGCTACTTGACTATGTCACCTGTAATACTTACGAAAGTATAAAGACGCCGAATTCATAATGATGACAAATTATTTTATGCATTATTATGTAGGATATACTGCTGTGAAAAAAAACTCGTGAATAGTGTACGTACTACGTAGGTACTTAGGAAGGAATCAGGGGGATACGAGACACCAAGTATTTTGTTTGAGTAGTAGGTCCAGGTACGTTGTACGTATAAATCTTGAAAAAACGAAATAATTCGTTCCGGCGTGTTATTACCGACATGGTGTGTTATCACCGCGATGGATGGACCAACATTATTTCAGGTCATTCTATCACCGATCGCATACTTCTTCCGTCAGTGCCAGCGTCTTCATTTTTGCTAGTTTGCTCCAGTTTTTCAAAATTGAAATTACACACTGGTTCACGTAGGTCTAGGTATTTGAATTGGCTGAAGCCTAAACAGGAGTAGGTCGGGTTGTCGAATTACATTTGTATCACCGTTCAAGGTTCTGAAAAAGGCACCTTGGCCTTAGTCTGTTTCTTTAACTATGCACATGGAGTGTTGATTCATATCAGATGTTTGGAAACAAAACATAAAAAAAATTCTGATAAGTCAGAAAACCTTATAAAGACAAGCCCCACTCATACTGATGAGGTAGGTAGGTAGGTACGGGTACCTCCAGGACAGGGCAGATGTCGAAAGGTATGATTACCTACAAGGTTTTACGACCAATGGTGTGGCTACCCTTAGTGCGTGCACTCTGTTTCCAAAAGTGACCTCATAAAGGCAAGCCCTGCCTAGTGGATGAGGTAGGCAACTCCAGGGTATGGCACATGTTGAGGGATATTATTACCCCTTAAGGTTTCATGGAAGAAGTAACACCATTGAAAGGATGGCTCTGATACGTCAGACAACCTCATAAAAACAAGCCCCTCCCATACTGATGAGATGTGCGCTAGGCAACTAGGCAGTAGGCACCTCCAAGAAAGGCAGATGTTGAAGAGTATCATAACCCCCACAAGGTTTTACAACCGGTGCCGTGGTGTGGCTCTGACTACTAAGTTTAATTTTTTTTCAA
>QBDW01005804.1:0-14333 GCA_003261595.1 Maconellicoccus hirsutus | reverse complement strand
TGCATTGCTACGAAAAAATCTGTCCTAGGAAAATGCTCTCCAGGTGTCCGGCTGGAATTATCAGGAAATATGGTCAAGTCGGTTCAGTTGGTTGAGAATAAAAGGGAACCAAGTTTTTAGCTGCCCAATCTCAAATGGACGCCTTCTGGAGCATTTTAAAGTTCCTGGAGAAAAATGGAAATCGCGCTGGAGGCTCCAGAACGGCTCGCCGATGCGATTTTCGGGTTCAGCGGGTTCGAATTAGGGAATACTATTTTTCAGTCGATTCCGATATGCGTGGACGAAAAACGGATTTTTTTTCATTCGTAATGCTTCACTATGAAAAAACCTGTCCTAGAGAAATGCACTCGAGGTGTCCGGCTGGAATATTCCGGAAATATGGTCAAGTCGGTTCAGTTGGTTGAGAATAAGAGGGAACCAAGTTTTTAGCTGCCCAATCTCAAATGGACGCCTTCTGGAGCATTTTTGAAGTTCCTGGAGAAAAATGGAAATCGCGCTGGAGGCTCCAGAACGGCTCGTCGATGCGATTTTCGGATTCGGCGGGTTCGAATTAGGGGAAAACATTTCTTTCGTGATTTAAAATATTTTTCGAGGTTTTTTTTTATTCTTTATTTTAATCGAAATTTTGTAATTTTCAAATTTCAAAAATTCGCCAAAAATCGAAAAGTCAACTTGGGCAGCTAAAATTTTGGTTTTGGGGTTTTTTTGATATGCTCTTTTCAAAAATCCAACTCCCGTTCAAATCCGAGCCGGACACCTCGAGAGGTTCCCTTGTAAGGAAATCAGTGGTGTTGCGTAAGCGTACATCTTCCGCTAGTGCGTAGTGGCGAGTGCTCACTTGACGGACTTACGTTCACGATTCTTCAATATTTTTTTTACACGAAAACTGTCGATTTTTTCGATACATTGCATATCAAGTTTTTTCTTTTTATTGATCTTTTGAACACGTTAAAAAATGTTTCAACGAGAAAAAAAAAATTATCAGAGTCATTCGGTAGAAAATTCGCCAAAGTCACATGTACAAAACTTACACTTCCTTTGAGGAGGCGATGGAAAACTATGGCTTCTAGCACATGCCCAAGAAAAACCACCAATATTCCTCAAAATTACCTCTAAAAATTCGAAAAAGTACACCACCCCGACACAGCGTTATTCACGGCGTTTCGCATATGCAAAACATCGAACACGTTAATGGCATTACAATGTACCACATACACTCGGGCGCGTAAACGATAAAGAGAAAACATAACGGAAACTCGCATTAAGAATCAGCTAATGAAATAGTTTATTGCGCGTAGTACTATAAAAGCACAAGGAGTAAAAAAACATAAAATAAGAATGTAAAACGCGCGATAATTAATTTACTACGAGAATTCCTACCAACCATCATCCTCGTTTGCCATTTTGCCGATTGGAAACCACACCAATGAAAAATCTCGCATACGTTACACGAAATTAACTCCGCGAAGATCGTCGTTTGGCCGCGCAGAAAATATTGCGCGTCGTAATGATAATGACCTACGTGTTCTAAAAAGTACAGAAAACATGGCGCAAACGAAGGCAAGATCCTCGGGGTGTCTTACTCGATGTAATCAATGAAGTATAATTTCGTTATCAGTTAACATGGACCGAGGTGTTCGCACTTGTTCATTTATTTTGTTTCCACCGCTGCGAACCAATTACCAGATGGTGATTATGGATATTTGTTAATTTAGATTTTCACCAAGACGCAGCGCCGTAGTGAGATAGAGCCAGCATAAAAACCAAACAGAGCGAAGACACAACGTGATAAATGAGTGGTATTAAAAAACTGATAATTTTCTGCAATTAACCGTTGCTTGCATGCCGCGAAAAAATTTACCAATTGGTAAGCAAGCTGGAGAAGTTGTTTGACTAGAATGGCTTTTTAATTTTATCGCCGTATCGTCCGATATCTGATTTTACAATGTAGGCATCATTACGTATTGTATTTTTTTACAAGAAAATGAGAGTTTCGAGTTTAATAAGTAAGCCAATCGGAGACAAAGAGTTGTTGAGATATGATAAATTGATAAGTAATAACTACTGATAAGAATACAACAGAAGATGTCGCGTCGTTTGTTATTTTGAACGTAAAAAAAGCAACTAATTTAATTGCCATAATTAGTCCTGATTATCAGACAGGAAGTAGATTTTCAAATGATATAGTTCCATAACTCACTCAAAGATAGCGCTTTGCTACAACATGCTACTTCACTCCTTCCCCGCCACAACGAAATACAAACATGAAATAGAAGCAGAGGAAATGTATTTAAAAGCATTAATTATTCGAGTAATCCTTCAATACATTAATTCCTCTGTCCAGCAGTGTTACCAAATGCAAACGAAAAATGTATATGAGAAAGAAATATGAAAATTCACTATTTTTGATATAACACCCTTTGTTGTTTTGTTGATATGTTCAAAGATGGCGCTACAATACGTTACTAGCTTGGAACACTAGCGCTACGTTCGGTGCATGATATGAATTAATAAACATCATATTCAATAATTATTCATATCTTGGCTAATTTCTTTTCCTACTAACAAATTATTCAGGGGAGGGGGGAGCAAAATTAACTTTTCATGATAACATTTATGCTTCAATAATTTTATTTGTACTTATTTACTGAGTAAAAAATTTCTTCGACGTGATGTTCAAAAATGAAACTAATAAATTTTCTACTTTTAATCATTTTTTGAACTGTACATTGATTCTTGAAGAAAATTTTACAAGAAATTCGATACTTTAAAGAGCATAATCTAACTGGAAAATTGGTTGTGCTTTTGGCACCCAAATTTGAGAAATGCAAAAGGCGAGGATATTGAGGAGAGGGAGGGTTAAAATAGATTTGCACACTGAAAGAACAAACGACGATAATTTTAAAATTTTTCAAAACGCACGAAATCCAAAATTTTCCCATTTGACAATTTAAATTAAAAAAAAAAGTTGTTCAATGGTGACCAAATCAGTGTTACCATTTTTATCAATTTAAAAAATCGTTTTTAGATGATGTTCACGAGCGGTAATTCTGAAAAAATTTCTGATCATATATCATTAGCAAAAAATTACGATTATTTTCAAATTTTAGAGAGGAAAGTTTTCTAAATTTCTACATCGAGCGAATTTGTCAACATGACGTTGAAGAAACAGGTTTTTATGGGTTAAAAAATTACATAAATCAATCATTACAATTTCGTCAAAATTAAACAAAAATTAACTTCTCTTAAAAATTATTTAAAATTCGCATATTTATGAGTTTTTGCCATTATTAAAGTGATTAATTTATCCAATTATGAAAACTTTTGCGCCAAATGAAGTAGAGCTTGTGGGAGGAGAAGGAGTATCTTACACAAATGAAATAAATTCTTCTCAACTTCTTTTCTCAATTTGTATCCCTTGAAATAAATCAACCTAGACACTTTGTGGTATAACTAATACTGATAAGCTGATAAAACCAAATAAAGGAAATGCGACAGTGGCGCTCCTCATGTTGACAAATTTCATTAACTCATAAAAAAACAGTACTTTGTAGTTACAAAAAATGACCAAAGATGGCGCATTCTTGTAATAAAATGAAAAACTACCAGTTCTCTGGTTTTGCACTTAGCATATACGGTATTTATTCAAGAAAAAAACTAATTTAAAAAAATTCACCAATTTTGAAAAATAGATTAAAGCAATTAAAAACTGAAATCGTATAATTTCGATCTTTACTTTCTAAAACAAAGAACAAAGGATTAACTAACGTTCAAAGTTAAAGGTTTCAATCAAATTTTAAAAATTAACAAAAAATTTCTCCATATCATAATTAAACAACTAATTTTCACTTTTCGACAATTCAACTAATTACAAACATATTCGAGCTTGTATCGGCAAACAAAAAGAGCATCATTCAAACATCCCAACTTCACTTAGATTGATTTACTAGCATCCGCATACGTATTCGCTCATTCTTCGGGTAATTTCACGGTCCAAATATACACCACGAGAACAGGTTAAACGCAACGAACTCCGCCATTGATTCATCTACGTAAAAGAAATTTCGCAACCTGACGCGAGTTTTTCAGCCGAATGGATTTTAATTATCGACAAGAAATTCCAAGTAGCCTTTGAAAAAACCACAATCTCGTAATTTCCTGCACGTCTAGAACTACCTCGAGAAACATTCATCATGTGGAGGATCAACGTACCATACGAATCTATCACACATCGAAGCTAACTCATTACAAAACTGACTACTATAATAAAAACCAATCTACCGAAAAAAAACACGCCCTTGATTAATATTCAAATCACTACGTTATCTCAACAACCTGCTAAGACGAATCTTACGGTGCTCGGTTATGCTTCGATGTGAATCATTCGCGACCTATAGCGCTGTCACACCGCTAACGCCTTCCATGTCAAAGAACGTTCATTCATAAAGAATTTATTTCCCATTCATGAAGTACAAATAATAGAAAGCCCGCTGGTGCTGGTATTTCAAATGCAGTTTCTTTTCCAATACGTAATGTACTTGTGACTTTGTATCTGATCGGATCTTATGTATGGGAAATTTTCCCCCAAAATGAGAACATACTCGGAAATGATGGCTTTTATAACATTAATAAATAATCTAGTATACAACACCTATACATACTTACAAGAATGGTATTTAATGAAAACTCGTTTTTACGTGTCAACAACCGACACAGTTCGTGTAGCAATTTTACCTATATACGAATTTATTATATTTAAATTCTTCGTTACGGTTATTATCACGGTAGATGTGTTTAATTGCTACGACTGTTATGGTTGTCGGTGGATGCGTAAGTGTATCAAGTTACCAAAAGTAATAAATTTTTTTAAATCATAGTGCCAACGTCATATTTGCCAGAATGCTCAAATTAACCATATTTCGAATTAATCACCTCGGTGTAATTTTTCCAATACCGATTAGTCACGGGAAATCTAATCAAACTGTCTATTTTTAATGGCAGACGCGATATCGAGGCTTTTTTAGTTTCGTAGACGAGTTAATGACGTAAGTAATGATTCTGTCATTTGCGAGTGGTTTCAATAATTGACGTTTGCGTGTAATTTTTCTCTTAAAAACATTCTCTTTGTTGTAGTACATATAACTAAACATGGCGTTAAAATGATTTTTATTTGAATTAACAATCTAAAAGATTTCAAATTTTTTCATAGACTAATTGAACGTGCAACATTTAAACATACTCGATTTAATGAGAACAATTAATTTCATCAATTACTGATATAATTTTTGTTAAACCTTTGCGGAGGATAGAATTTCATAGTAAACCAGTTCGCCGCTGCACGAGGAGCGCTAGTGTGCCTCTGTTTATTCAAATTCAAAATAACATGAAGCAATAATGCTTTATCCAAGATGGCGATTCTTATCAATTTCATCGCTTGGTGGAAAAAAGAAATCAAACTTGAATGGAATATTTATGTCGATACAATTCTTGAGGAGTTTGGCATAATTTGAGAGAAAAACTTTTGAAACAAAATTAATCGAAAATCAAACGAAGAATATTTTTTGTATTAACAATTTTTTCGTATCTTATCAAATTTCGCTACAAATTCATCATATTATCAGCATCGCATACAAAATAACTCAGTTAAGGCGACTTGAGAGGAAAAGTCTTGAAACAAAAATTGTTGAAAATTAAATAAAGAATATTTTTTTTGACATGTCTTAACTACGGCTTACAAACTCGAAAATCGTCACGAAAAAACGTGACAAAAAAGCGTCACTGGATTGTCATGGTAACATCTCATGGTCATGATTGGGACAAGTCGTAGTCTTGGTAAATTGTCATACTAATGAATGACAATTTTGATATTTTTATGGCATCGTAACATGTCAAAGATGACACGTCATTGTTATTGTGACATATCATGATCATGAGTGATGTATGCGATGACAAATCAGTAAAGATTGGCATGTGATATTCAATGACGTGTTATGATGAACATCACTGACATGGTCATGCGTCATGGTCATCAGTAACGTATGCTCATGCTACAGTGATATGTCCATGTCGGATGACATATAAGATGATAGGTCATGGTGACCTAAATAATGACATGTTATGTTGATATGTCATTGTGTTGTCGTGATCACAAGTAAAAACACATGTCAACAAACTCGAAAATCATCGCGAAAAAGTGTAACAAAAAATCGTCACGCGGTTGTCATGGCGACGTGTCATGCTCCTGAGTGACATGTGATCATGTCATGGTAGCATGTCAAGTGGCATGATACGACGACAAGGCATTGTTATGTTGACGTGCCATAGTTACGAGTGGCATGTGACGTCAAATGAAGTTTTCTGATGAATGTCATTGTCACAAAAGTCACATGAAAATGTCACACTGTGTTGCGGAATCATATGCAAGCTGATTCTTTATGGTACATAACGAATATATTTTTTGAACAATTTTTTCATATCTTCTCAAATTGCTCTTCAGTTTTGCCATATTGTCAGCATTGCACGCGAAATAACTTAGTGTGGGCGTTTTTGTGAGGTTGAGGAAGACTTGAAAAAAAAAAGGTTGAAATAAAAGTTGTAGAAAATTGGATATGAAATATTTTTTGTTTCTATAATTTTTTCATATCTCATTAAATTTTACCATTATGTTGATGTTTTTTCTAATAAAAACAAATTAAGGCATTTAACAAAGTATCATGTACAAATTGAGGATGTCAAAAACTTTTGCCTCCGGGGCCATTTTCGCTCTCGACGGTTTTGACCTGGTCAATGGTGAAATTTTAAACTACGGAACTACAATTTTCCTCGATGTTGCGTTGCATTGTTCAAAAATCGTAATTCACAGACAGAATTAGAACTTAGGAAATACCAAATCCCGATATTTTTAATTTTTCAACGAGGCAACGATTACTTCTAATTTTTGCCAGTCGTAATTTCAAATCCAAAAAAAACACTTGTTCTGCACATCGCACATCATAATTATTTAGAAAATTGCTCGAAAAAATTGAACATATACACTTTATTTGGTCGAGTGATTTTACACGCAGTTTCTATCGTCTGCTGAAGTGAAAAAGTCCCACGATGAGAGTAACATTATTTTACATCGTGAAGTTCCATATCTTCGTTTCTTTCGTATCAGCGGATTTCCGAACTTGTTCTGATACAACTTATTCTATGTTTCCTGGACATCATCTAGGAAAATGTAAATTTTGCGATGAATTTTCTTTCATGACAACATGTAAGTTGAAAGATTGAATACATTTTGTTGCATACCAACCACAATGATAACGGGGAAACCAACTTGAACGATGATATTTTAGTGAACAACGCATTTCGACTCAAATTCAGCGATAATGGTTTGGAATTGAACACCGAGACAAAAGAAATTTGTATCTGTGCACTTTACAACGTAATGAAGACAAAATACCCTACAGTCGATGCTAACCTCGCGTACCAAACAGTTTCTCAAGAGGCAGGATTCGAGAAAATACCAATAAGCACGGATGTATGCGGAGCTCCTCGAAATGTCGATGGTATAAAGTGCGCTTATGGGAATTCTGGGTTGATAATTATGAAAGGGAAGAAAGCAAAAGGGTTTTGGAATCACTCTTATAATATTTATATCACAAGTATTCCCGGTAAGGAACAGAAGAACAAGTATCATTATTTTTATGGCTATTTGAAAGAAGTTGACTTACGTAAATTCGGTTCACCTCAAGCCGAAAAAATTCTCGATAAAAAATTAAGTCGGGCATTCACGTTTGGTAAATCGCCAACTATGAAGGAAGAAGATCAATGATTTATATTCGAATAATCGATAAATTTCAAATATTCAATTAGTTTTCATTTTTGTTTGTTGCAATTAAAAATAACAGTTGATATCAGGTGGCTGAAATCAATTAAATATCCGGTATATTTGTATGACTAGTAAGTAGAAGTACTTCAACGTTGATAATTATTCAGTCATGTGCGAAATTTAAAATACCATATGCAGGTTTAGAATATTGAAACTAGAAATAAACCAAATTCTGGCGTGAAAAGGTGATAATGAAACATGACAATAACGTCTGTTCTTAAATACTAAATACGCTTATTGCAATTTGTGAAGAGTATATCAAAATTAAAAATCATTATTTCAAAAATGTTACGTAAGTGTGTATGCATGTATTTTCGAACAGTAAAAATTTACTAATATTGGTGCTGAATCACCTGTGATGGCAACACTGTCACTAATCACATGCTATGATCACGTTGCAGTACCAAGAGGTCGAACTCATTAGATCTAAAAATAATTGTTTTATTAATTCTCGATAGGAGCGCTAACAAAAGAAATATTTGAAGATTTTCATACGTCACACAGTCTTCATCTAATCAAACGGTGAGTTTTTTCAAGTGAGTGGCGCGATTGGGTGATAATCAAAAAAAGAGTGTGACATGGATTAAAAAGCGCCATCTTCCAACAAATCCAGTTACTACAAATAAGTATAAATGTATTCCACTTCATTAATAAAAATCAAGAAATCGGATTTAAAAAAAGAAATAAGAATTGAACAACAAAACCAATAAAATTTAGAAAATATTTTTCAAAAATCTATAAATGAGTAAATAAAAAGCGAAATAAATATTCATTGAAATATCAGAAAGAAAACACACTTCTATAAATTTAAAAAAATAGGATCTCTTAAAATCCAGCACCCACCAAGTCCAAATAAGTCCATCAATATTAAAACCTAGATTTTTTTATGGTTCACATCAACTTCCACGGAGGTCGTTTTTTGATATAAAAAAGATTTGAAAATTATTCATTACGTTCCTCGTGTAAAATATAGGTAATCCTACGCACACAATTATTCACAGTCAGTAACAACGAGAACGAAAGAGAGACCCTGGCTCTCTGGAGCGATTAATCTGGTGCCAAATTGAAGGTTTTCAAGTTGCTTAAACGCTACACCTTTGAAATTGGTTTCCAAGTTCATTATCACGAATGTCTGAAATTTGGGAGGTCTTGCCACTACTGCTCCCTTTTCAGCAATCCACGTTCTACTCTTCGCGTACTAAAAGCCTTCGGCCAATAAACCGCACGCGAATGTCTGAATGAAAACAAACTACTTACATAATAGGTTGTTGACTTTGAAAGGTGTGTTTACAAACTGTGTGGTTTTTTCCAAGAAACCATCTAGTTATAGGTTCAACGTTTGAAAAATTTTAACACGCCGATGCGACAAAGTACTCGGAAGGGCTTTTGGTTTGGAGTGCGTCCAAGCCTGCAACCCGAGCCAACATGACCGACTTAATCGACTGCAAAGATTTGTTGAATCGTCTGGTCGGCGATCAAAAGGCATCGGGAGTAAATTTGGCTTACACCGGCGTGTACATACGTAATGGACTAATCGCTTGAGGACACATATCAGTCTACTGTTGCTGAAACTGCCGATCTGTTGAGTGAGGTCATTTGCAATCCTCCCGGTTTTTACCGCTCTCCTCCTTTCGGTGAGCTGAGAACACACGCACATCATCTTTCACACGGTTGCCACTACACAACGCGTATCTATCGTTTTCAATTTATTCTATATCGTTTTTTTCTTTTTCATTTTTTCTATCCGATGCTCTCTGGCGCTGTTGCGTTTCCCCTTGCATTCTTACGTATGCGTTCTTGTCCGAGCACTACCTTTTTTGGAGGCTATCATCTTTGTCTTAATTAATTGCCGAAGCCTAAGGCGTATTTCCTATACTGATAAGCTTCGAAAATGCACCGCGTTTCGAAGAAACGTGCCGTACACCGGTAAGACATACATTAAGGTTTTGTTTCTAGTAATTTTAACACATTAGATGGAAATTACACGTTATGGGCTTTTTTTTTTCATACCCCTCATCTACTCGTGGCCATTACACGGCCACGGTTGATGTCTTCATTTTGAGCAATCCTAACAACGCAGACGATCTAGTAATTTTTTCTAGGCTTTCGGTGCCATAAAATCGTGACCATGTTGACCATTTACATACAACTCCGTATTTTCATCTCATATCGGGGAGTGGTTGCGAGATGTGACCAGCTAAAAAATACCATCGAGTTCACCGACGACTTTGAATGATTATTTTACCCGAAAAAAAAGATATACGAAAATCTATAGCCGCGTAGCGCGTACACGCATCCACCACTTGTATCTATCATTACTCCAAAAAATTACAGTTAATCGGCATTGCGCTAGTTATTTGTGCGCCTACGGGTGAACACTGATAGTATCTTTGTGACTGATATTGCCGCGTGATTCATGATACCCCCTGCTACCATTTTTCTTCTACGCGTCTTCTTTCTTTTACCCGAAATCTAGGTTAGGATTTTTTTTTCTTTTTTAAATGATGATGTTTGTAATCTGCATCTGTAAGGTGGACTGGGAATTCTTCGATGAGGAAAATCCACGATATTGAGGATTTTTTCTGGCATGTGCTTGAGGCAATTTTTAAGAATTTTTTTTTTACTCCATGGGTGATATGAGCAGATTCCAATGAGATTGGTATTTTCAAATAGAGGAAATGAAATTTCGAGTTTTCAAATAATAACACAAGTTTTTTTCAGCGCGAATTTACATCTCGAGTAATTCATAAATCAAAAAAATCATTAGAATAAAAAAGTTGCTTTGTTTCGAGAGCATTTCAAATCTATGGAGACTTTTGTTTTCATGCACCATACAACTGGAAAGATCACACATTGAACGTAAAAATACGTAATTTCAAGGAAACCACCAACACCATTTTTTCAATAATTTTTTCCAAGACGACGTCATAGAATCATTACAACCATTTCGCCTCCTAAAATGCAGTTTTCGATTTTTCACGATTTTTTCAAATTTTCACACATCAGCACATGCAAATTATACACATTTTGAGTTTTCCTTCAAAGCAGGAGCTGAAAAGCGCGACAAAGAGGTATTCTCATTTGGGGTAATTTTAGAATATTTTTAAAAAATGGATACACAAATTAGGTAGCATCTTTTGAAAGCTATTTTTGGAGCAATAGAAAAAAAGGGGGGGCTGTTGAAATTGTACTTTAAAAGTGAACCCCAAAATATGTTGGCAGATTTCAACTCGAATATAAATAATTTTTCAAAGTAACACCGAACTTTCAAAGTGACCCCATACTGCGATATAAAAATGTAAAACAACCTTAATCATCCCATCGAATTTTCGCCAAGTTTTCAAAGGGCGTTTTCCTAATAAAAATTCCAGAGAACTAAAAAAAATTTGTCAAAAGATCCCAAATGAATTCTTTTTTTAGTTATAGTTAATTTAAATTGTAAATTGTATTTTTTGACGCTAAAGGCCTTCGACGCCGGGCGTCGTTAAATAAAGATTTTTGTTGTTGTTGTTGTTGTTGTCGAATTCAAAAAATTGCTTTGCAAGGACAAATTTACTTTTTTAATTTTCAAACTCAACTAATAATTACAATAAATTTCTAACCAATTCAAAATTTCTTTGAAAATTGCCAAAATAGAATTCCAACAATAAATAAATAAAATTCAGCATTAAATGTTATAGTGAGGGGGAGAGGGAGTCGGTTCGAGCGGTACAATTTTTAATGATTTTACAGCGAATTATACTAGAAAATTTTTTCAAAAATGAAGTTAACTGCATTTTTGAGAAAAAATATAAAAATCTTGGCCAATTTTTCATCTTTTCCATTTTCCCACGAATTTCTACCCCCTCCCCACCACTTCACCTTCCCCCCGAAAAAAACGTTGACACCATTCCCAAAAATAAAGGAAATTACACATTTGTAAAAAAATATAGAAATCTTAATTTTTCATGGTGTTAATTTTTTTATAAATTTTAACCTCCCTCCCCACACTTTTCTTCTCTTTGAAAAAATATTGACACCATTTCAAAAATGAAGGAAATTGCTTATTCGTGAAAACTAAAATGCGATTTTTTGAGAAATTCAGGACACTTGTCAACGAGAGAGATTGCGCCAATGCTAACTTCTTATCACAGCGATTCACAGAAAAAGTATTCGAACAAAAAAGTTTCATTTTTTTATGCTCCACAACTTTTACTACATTTTTTACAATATCTTATCATTTGGTGGAATTATCACAGAACAAGTGCGGCGTAAAATCTCTTTCGTTATTTTCAATGAAAAATGTTTATCGAAAACTCGAAAACTCGACAAGGGAAGGTAAAATTTCGGTTATGGATGTTTCTCGATGGTACGTCATGGTTCATAGTAGAAAATATGGTTAAAATGTGAACTCAGTTCGCAGAGAACAACTCAATGATGCTTATCTGCGTTCAAGTCATCATCTGTACATACGTTCATCGTATCGTGATGATCGATAATTATTAAAATGATAAAATATGATTTTCCATTTAACAAACGTAACCAAGAAGAAATGAAATGAGTTTAGAAGGAACGTCGCGTTGCGTAGTTTCATATTCAATACCTCACATAACATTACAAAAATGCTCTATCTACTTCGAAGTTTAATTCTGAGTTTATTTAATGGAGCGATTCAAAGCCAAGCGGAAGATATGGTATGTGGTATTTCACATTTAATATTAATTACGAATACGACTTCTTTGGCTTGAAAATTTCCGCGCTGGGCTTCGAAATCGAACCACGAATCTCCGGATCACCAATCTGATATGCTGACCACTACACCAACACAATGACAGAGATTTTCCATGCATTGGAAATCATATCACCTTATGAGCTGATAGCTTACTTTAAGGTCTTTCTAATTAGTATTTGATTATTGACACATTAAATTTTCAGTTTGGCCAGTATTCAGCACTCCAACAAAACGACTATGGTAAAACTGCCAGAATAGCAATTCTTAAAGCAGAGTTGGTGAGTTAAATCCATCTAATTATTCATCAAGTAAGGGGTAAAGGCGGACAAAGTGTAATAAGGAACAAACCATTTAATCATTTGGGTTTCTCGTGCAAATCCGTAGTTTGTCAATACTTTGATGCAATGTTTTCTATGAATTTTCAGTCAAGAAGTGAGAAAGAACGAAAAACGTATCAATTGATATTTGGATTAAGACATAGAATTGACTCACTTCAGTACCTTCTGTGGCCAAGTGAGGAGGTACGCAAACCACGCCGTAGACGTCAAATATGGGAAATGTTGATGATGTCCGATCGACAGAAATTTGTAGATGATACTCTTTTAAAGGAGTTCAGGGATCGTGTAACTATTGAAAAAGGACAGTCACCGAAAACTTTTATAAATAATTTATTAATTATATATGGCGAGTCTTTCGACTGTGCATCACGTTTTATCGGTATACCTGAAAATGTGACGACTGAAATTATAGAATCCGTTATAATTAATCTTATATGTGATAGGATGGAATTAAAAGTAGAATTAAGACGTACTATCGAAGCACTTATTACTCCTTTACAGTCTTGTGGACTTCCTCCAGTAACTTCCAGTCAATATCATCAATATGAAAATCAAACAACACGATGTCAAAACATTTGACGAAAATATAAAAATTATTACCAAAATTCTAATGGCTTTAGCCAATACATGTAAAAAAAAACATTGCGAGTAGGTATATGTAGAGATAGACTAATAATCTCGATGAATTTCGTCCAATCGAAGTTTCAAAATTATGCACTTTTATATTTTTTACTACATCATTGGTGCATAGAAAATATTCAAACTTTAATGCCTTCGAATTATGGTGTTATAATTTACTTAATAAAAAAAATATCACGTGAATAATTTTCTATACACACTAGTTATTCATTTTTCTACAAAATTTCAGCCCCTTTCCCCACTTCTCCTACCTCTGAAAAAATGTCGACGTCAGTACCAAAAATAAGAAATTAACAGGTAATTTTAATATCATCACTTATCAGTTATTTTTCGTCTTTTCCATCGTCGAAAAAAAAATTGAAATCCCCCTCCCCCCAAGAATTCTGGCATTGGTACCAAAAATCCGAAATTATTAAAAAAATGTTAATATCATCGGTTACTTTTTATATTAATTTTTTCAACTTGAAAATTTAAATATCGCTGTTGATGAAAAATTGAAAAATCCTCTCCCCTCTCCCCCTTCCCAAAATCCTAGCATTGGTATCAAATATCATAAATGTCGAAAATTTATGGTCTCCCTCCGCCCCCTCACAACCGGATCGGGAGCACACCGGAGCCAACAGATTTTTATCATAATAATGACGTCATTAACTATGTGTTGTCATTATCAAATTGTCTTATTGAATGAAGTGAACACAACATATTTGATTCCGCCATAAATATGTGAAAATTGAAATTAATGCTGCGAATTACTGCATTAATTAGGTTATTG
>QBDW01005802.1:0-128219 GCA_003261595.1 Maconellicoccus hirsutus | reverse complement strand
TCAGATGACGAGAGTAGATGAGTTGTAATCTGGTCCTAGAGTGAGCCGAAAGAGGAGTTTGTCATTTTTGGAAATGTGTCTTCGAAGTTTTTGCCACTTAATTTTGGTGAATTGACGAGAGAAATAGAGATCTTGTTTAAAAATGCTGTTGAAGTTCATTTTATTTCGATTTTTTCAAAAATATCGGTGTTCATTAAATTTCGATATTCATTTGAATTCGATAATTGTTTGGAGTTCGATATTCGATTAAAAAAACGAATTTCGATGTTCGATTGCATTTCGATAGTCCATTGAACTTCGATATTTTATTTTTTTGTGAATATCGATTGTTGTTTGAAATTCGATGTTCGATTTTCTGGCAAATATCGATAGTTTGTGTTTCGATATTCGATTTTTATTTTAAATATCGATAGTTGTTTGAATTTAGATGTTCGATTGCATTTCGATAGTCGATTGAACTTCGATATTCTATTTTTTTGTGAATATCGATTGTTGTTTGAAATTCGATGTTCGATTTTCTGGCAAATATCAATCATTGTTTATGTTTCGATGTTCGATTTTTTTGCAAATATCGATAGTTGTTTGAATTTAGATGTTCGATTGCATTTCGATAGTTGATCGAACTTCGATATTTTATTTTTTTGTGAATATCGATTGTTGTTTGAAATTCGATGTTTGATTTTCTGGCAGATATCGATAATTGTTTGAATTTCGATGTTCGATTTTTTTGCGAATATCGATAGTTGTTTATGTTTCGATGTTTATTTTTCTTACAAATATCGATAATCGTTCGTATTTCGATATTCGATTTTTTTTGCAAATATCGATAGTTGTTTGTGTTTTGATATTCGATTTTTTTTTTTTTTAATATCGATAGTTGTTTGAATTGAGATGTTCTATTGCGTTTCGATATTCGTTTGAATTTCAATGATCGATTGAACCTCGATATTCGATTTTCTTACAGATATCGATAGTTGTTCAAGTTTCGATGTTTGATTTTTTTTGCGAATATCGATAGTTGCTTGAATTTCGATAATCGATCGAACTTCACCATTCGATTTTCTTATATGAATATCGATGATTGTTTAAATGTGGATATTCGATTATTTTTGCAAATATCGACAATCGTTTGAATTTTGATGTTGAAATTCAATGGTCGATTGAGCTTCCAATGTTCGATTTGTTGCAGATATCAATAGTTGTCCGAATTTTTGTATTCGATTGTTTCAATTTCGATGTTTTTTGAATTTTGATGATTGGTTGAACTTCGATATTCGATTTGCTTTTGAATATCGATGGTTGTTTGAGTTTCGATGCTCGTTTGCATTTCGATATTCCTTTAGATGTCGATGCATGTATCTTTCGATATTTCAATCCCCCTCTCTCGCCCCCCTCTAAATTTCGAAATGGCTGAGCTATAGTTATAAGGAAAGAACTTGCCATTAAACTTACAACGGCGGTGGAAAAAATTAATAATTGATATTTCTAGAAAACTTGAACTCGTCAATCGACCATTTTCACTTCTCCCCGAAAGTAATCTCGACTGTTAATTCGCCGTCGCGTCGACCACAAACCGCCGAATAATTTCTGTATTGTAATTTCCAAGGGTTCATTTTAGTCTAGAAAAGTCAACACGTCTGTCTGTAATCAATTTCGAAGACTTGGCTGTTTTCGTGCACCTTGTGTCTAGTTGTATTTTCAACGATTTGATGGCTTTTATCAAAAGCTTGCCTCCTTATCGATTTTCATCGTTCTCGTGTAAAAATACAAATTTAATCTCGGATATAGTAACCGCGTAAATATACCTTGCTCGATGATCGGCGGCGTATAAACATGTAAACGAACTTAATAAAGGTTGTAAAAGCAGGTTTTTAAAATATGACAGACACGACGGCGCGTTAATAGAAGGGATTCGAAACAATACATGTATCGTATGCGAAGAATACAAGTTGAATAATAAGGGTAAGTTATTTACGATTAAATAAGAAACGCGCATACAGAAGGAAGGCGAGTCGGGTGTAATGGCAGGTTCGCGTACGTGTATAATTTTATCGCTAATTTTATACGGTACGGCTCGCGTAAAGTGTTACGAGTCAAATTACAAGTGTACCGATTTTTCGTCGATTCGCGAACCGTTTATGATGCGGTAGCGCGAAGCGTAGTTTATTCGGTACGCTTTAATCAATCGAGGATGCGGACCCGGTTTATGATTATAGCGTATTTTGTCCCTTTAGCTTCATCTTCCTCCCTTTTTTATGGTAATCGGAGCTCGATAACAATAACCGTAAATTAACGACGTGTAGCGTCTAATTTGTACAAAGCTCTGAGAGGGGAATGAGGTAATGAGGATGAGGGAACGAGTAATTTTACAATTCTTCGGTGGCGTTGGAGGCCTGCAAGTGAATGGCGTCGATCAAACGGGTTTCTTTTTAATGTAAGCTTACGGAGGTCTGTGTTTACGTCCTTTAGAGGTGGAGACATTATGGTCCTACGTTGGATGCCGCAATTTAAAGAGTCATTCAGTGCCTTTGCTAAGTTTTGATAAGAAAGCTACATGATTGCTTTTGTGGCTCGTTTTGAAGGGACAGCCATGTGCCTCATGTTTTTCACTTGTTTTGAGAGAGGGAATCCGCGAAGTCCTTTGAACGTATTATTCCAAAAAAAGGCATGTATTGTAATTTTACCACATTTTATGGATAATTTGGCTCATTTCGAAGAAAAAAATATATCGCACACTATTTGGACATGAAACTAAAATTGAGCTCAAAGGTGAAATACATCCTCAGCAGTTTCCCCTCCTACGAAAGAACGTTGAACTCGATGGACACGAAATGACTAACTCGAGATTCGAATACACGTGAAATTTTTCGAAGCACACGATACTGACACCTGAGAGTAAGTTTAAAATCTGAGTAACCCTTCGAAACGTAGCCAAATCACAAAAGCCACCTGTGAAAGCCATAAATCACCTAACATCTCTCGGCCGAGCTAATTCTTCACTCCATTATAACCTCCTACCTCTTTTCATTTATACACGAAGCGGCACGCCGAAAAAAAAAGATTTATCTCTGGTACTTGGTACAAACGAGAAAAATGAACGCGATAAAATGGAAAGTTAATAAATTGTAATTTGCGAGAGAAAAAAAATCCCTTATCGTAGATTTATATTACGATAAGAAATGTGCGACCACATTTAGTTAGCTGGGGAAAAAAAGGCGCTATCGCTTGTTTTTCTGCATGAAAGAGACGACGCGAAGAGGAGGCATGATTTTGCGTCTTTTTATTCAATTACTCGACTGTCTAAATTCAATTTCGGTCGTTCGTTTGGATGTTTTTCTCCTCTGCTGTGTTCGTATCCTCGAACTTCCTCATTTGGAAATTTTTCGACAGGTATACAAACGAAATGGTTTTATGGCTTTAATCTGAATTATCAAAAGATTGGAGAGGGGGGTGCATGGCGGTGGTATAAATTAGAAAAATCAACCGAGGTATATTTAATATTGTATTTGAAATGTAACGAATAGAAATTTAATTAAATGGATGAAAATTTTAACAGATGAATTGTGAATTTTAAATTAGTTATGAATAATTTCGCATCGGTTTAGACCTCTGATGAGGTAATTTATTGAGGAGTTTTGAGTAGATGATTTGAATTCGTGGAGAAGTAGAATGAGGGGGAATGGGGAATGAACGAAGAAGAAAAAAGGGAGCATGTGTAGAGTTGATATGAAGGGATGAATGAGAACATACAAACATTCAAATATTGAAAAATATTGGAAAAAATTCTGGTAAAATTGATCTCGATGGTTGAAAAATTTCTCGTACTTGCTGAAAATTTGTAAAAAAAATCTGTTTTCGTTGATTGAAAAAAACTTACTCAATGTTTCAGAATTTTTTCCATTTTTTTGTAAGACTCATGAAGGCTTTCATTTTAGGTTTCTTTTGTTATAATTAGCTCTGGGTTTTATAAATTTTTCTCAAAAACTCTTCACATTGTTCAGATATGAAAGATATGTTCAAACAAAAGTTGTAAAACGTGCGAAAACGAAATTTTTTTGTACCAACAATTTTCGTCCAAAAACTCCCTAAAAAGGTCTGACGTCCGGTAAACAAAAGTCAGTTTATACAGTTTGCCGAAGCGCAGAAAAAAGAGCTTTCCTTTGATTTCTCCATTTTACGACCTTTTAGAAAAAAATTCTTCAAGTAAAAAAGTTCAGTTTTTTTACATTCTTTAACTTTTGTTTGAACATTTTTTTCATATCTTGACAATCTGGCGAGTTCCGGGAAGAAGCTGTGAAAACCAGAGGTAATTTTCACTCGGTTGAGAAAATCAATGACCTCACCTCTTCGAGTATTTTATTAAAAAGACATCATTCGAAATTCGCCGAAACTCGAAGCGATTAAAATTCATTAACGCCTCTCTGAAATGCCCCCGAATCAGGGAAAAGGCCCAAACTGCGGCGTTTAATCTTCAGCTCGACACGACCAATTGGTCACAGTCGTTGGCGATTATCGTTAAAATGTTTTTCCACGTACGAACAAACGAGGGTAAAGGCGGACCCCGACTCGTGTCACGAAATACTACAATCTTTGACGTTTCATTTAACTCGACGTTATTTATACGCTAATCGAATTATAGATACAGCGTTAAAATGACGCATTGTGGAAAAAAACGCCGAACCCATCATTCACACCTACTTACGAAGGTACAAAAACCTCGCAAAAAGGGGTAACTTAACGAGGGCTTAAAAGTAAACGAGAAGTAAAGTTGATAATGAAAAGCAGGAGCGGCAGGCCACCTTGGTCGTAATTTATGATACTTCTAATGACTTACAGACAAATTCAACGCCTTAACACATATTCCATATACCGCAATACGTCGCTATCGCCGGCGACAAATTCGCCTATTTCCCTTTCACCCTTAAATGCTTTTTTCTCTCAACCCTTGGCGTTTTTTCATCGCATAATAGTCTATTCATACACGCGACGTTCGCGACGTGCGTATCGTTGTAATAAAAATTAAAATCAAGACAACCCCAGAACCTGCGAATGTGTTTTTCATGCCTACGCGTATAAATTTAACGCCACCGACGTCTGCAACGACGCCGATCTTTTGGTTTTAAACGAGGCGGGTCGTTTTGAAAAACGCCATTGTTTCTGTGCACCATCAGCTCTTCCCAACTGTTTTAATATGAAAATTAAATGGCCAACCCTGGTTAAACGCGACTCGCGGCGGTGATAAATTTCGGTAAATTTGCCGCTTCGGTGTGCGTAAGTCGTGTAATTTTAATATAGAGCTGTGATGACCTAAGAGTTTCCTCGAAATGCCTTGCTGCGGATTTTTCCCTCTTTTGCACCCAATACCTTTTATGTCTTGTTTAGCGGTCTAGCAACGGTGAAACGTACAATTTACAACGTTTGTGTTCTCAGAAATGTAAGTTTGCGAGTGGCTTTTATTAAAAATTAATACCTGCGTGACTTTTTTGCATCCACGATGCGGTAATTAGCTCCTGAGTGGGGAGAATGTAACTCCTTTTGTAAGTGTACATGCGTTATTTATTGCGAGACTTGGTGTCTGACTTTGCGAAGAAATCTCATTGGATTGATAACCGTCAAAATGTTGTCATAGAAGCTTAAAATCGATTATAATTTATTTAAAATTGTACAGAAATTGCCAAAATGATATTAAAATTGTTTTAAGTTATCCAATATTTGTTCAAAATTGCACAAAAGTTGTGCAAAATTATTAAATTTTTAAAAATGGTTAAAAACTGTCAAAGTATTGTCAAAATACCTTAGAATTGACCATAGTTTGTTTAAAGTGCTTAAAATTACGCAAAATTATCAAAATGTTGTTAAAATTGTTTACAGGTGTCCAATATTTTCTCAAAATTGCTTGAAAACTGTTAAAATGTTTTTGAAATATTTTAAATCGATCAAAACTCGTTTCAAACTGCTTTAAAATGCAGAAAATTGTCAAAATGATATTAAAGTTGTTCTATATTAGCTCAACATCACAGAAAAGTTGTGCAAAATGATTAAATTTATGAAAAATTTCGTTGAAATTGTATAAAACTTTCAAAATGTCAAAATACTTTAAAATTTATTATAATTTGTTTTCAATTGTTGAAAATTGTCAAAGATTTGCTCATAATTGCGCATAAGTTGTGCAATTTAAACAACTTTAAACAATTGTAACAACATTTTGACAAAGTTTATGTATTTTAAGCAATTTAAGAAAAAATTCTGAGTGATTCCATATTATTTAAAAAATATTTTTACAGCTTTTATGCAATTTTGATCAATTTTTAGCAGCATTTTTAACTATTTTAGATCGATTTTAAATTATTTTAACAACATTTTTCATTAGTTTATTTTTTTTGTAAAACGTTTTTATAATTAGGAGCAAATATTAATAAACTTTGATCAATTTTTTCAACATTTTAACAGTTTTTATGAAATTTTATGCAAATATTGGACAATTTTGTACAATTTTTGCTATACTTAGTTTGACTATTTTGCGTAATTTTAAACAAATTTTAATCTATTCTTAACTATTTTAAAAACATTTTGATAGTTCTTTGCCATTTTAACTAAATTTTTCATTAATTTAATCATTTTGCATAATTTTTTTTATGTGATTTGGTGTAAATATTGATCAACTTTAATCAATTTTGTCAACATTTTAACAGTTTTTATGAAATTTCGAGCAAGTATTTAACAATTTTTACAACATTTTGACAATTTTGTGTAATTTTAATGAATTTTAAATAAATTTTGATAAAATTTGAACTATTTTATCGACATTACGACAATTTTTTGCAATCGTAACTAAATATTGAGCAACTTTAAATAATTTTAGCATTTTTTTGGTAATTTTTGTGCAATTTTCACCAAATTTTTCATCAATTTAGTGGTTTTGTGCAACTTTTATGCCATTTTGAACGAATACTGAACAAGTTTGAACGAATTTAGGAACATCTTGTCAATTTCTTAAAATTTAAAGTAATTTTAATCAATTTAAACAAAATTTTGACAATTTTCAAGAAGTTTTAAGCCAATTTTTCTTCGGATTTGAGCTACTTGTAAAAATTTTATTTAATTTTAAGCCAACACATTGTGATTCAAATAAATTTCTAAGGATGGAAGTTGAGTCGAGCGGAGTTTTAGAAGGGTAATGATGAATTGTTAGGTGTGGTGATGGTAATGAGCATTAAAAAGCATTTAAGGGCTGTAAAAAAGACCAGGTGCAAGCAGCAAAAACCCCGGAGCACGCCCTTGAGCTTAGCCCATGTCGGAACACGTGTCCTACTATGGTATGATTCAAGCACTGGAGGGGAGAACCAAACGCGTTACTTTCTGATAGTTCAGCCCACATCGGCACACGTGTTCTACTATGGTATAATTTCAGCACTGGAGGGGGAAATGTTACGCGTTACGTTCTTATAACCGAATCAACATCAAAACACGTGTCACTGGCTACAATTTATTTATCACGAATGCCGGCAAATCGAGCTGTTCGGTTAAACAAATACTCTTAATTTTTCCGACCACGTTTAAATCCTACGATTAAAATTTTCCTAATTGCCAAACCCTCGGAAGGTTCATTATTTCGAATTTTTCGCATCGCTGTTTACACAAAGTCCGTGTAGCTTTCTTCGACGCTTCGTGTATATACACGATGACGAGGCATAAAATAAAAATTGTATACTTTGACGAAAAAATAAAAAAATAAAAAACGCAACGTAAATATTAAATACCATCACAAAGGTAAGCTTTGTTTACGCTGACGCTTTCAACGAAGGTAATTAAAATTATTCATTATTTACTGCGGAAAAAAAAGAGACGAGAGAAAAATCGAAATTAAATTTATACGTTCGATTTAAATAAAGATTGTTGGTAGCGGCGTTACAATAGAAATCGTTTATTCGTGTTAAAAGAACGAGAAACGTCGACGTTTGTAACTCATTAGTAGGAAAAAAGGGTTCGTTCGATAACGAGAAAAGCATTCGTTGTATAATCCGATTAAAAAACTACTGTTCGAGTTGATTAGTAGGAAAAGCTAATATATATTTATTCGATTATATCGAATGGCTGATAGCCTGTGTCATTTTTGCGTCCGAAATTTCATCAGTTGAAAATCAAATGTTTAAATATTTTCGTAGTTGAGGAGATAAAAATCGTGGACGAGGTTATGAAAATACGACATAGTAAACATCAGTACATCGTCATCTTGCTCATGTACGTAGTTGAAAAAAAAATAAAGGACAATGTAGTTGTACACATAGCGTCGTACAATTGCGAAAAAAAAATACGTACGTGACAGAAATAAAAGGAAAGCGTACATGTGATTAGGGTGAATTTATGGGGATGATAGAAAATAGATCGGGATCCATTCGACTTGCCGAAACAGATATTTTGTAATCTACGTATTCAAATTGCAAGCTTAAAAAATACGGTAGCTATGTGCCTCGTCGTAAATCCACCTTGTGTCCTTAGTTTTCCTTTTTCGTGGCTTATTTTTACGCGTTCCCTTAAGCTAAATGGGTTTTATTTTCGGTGGCCTTTGTTTTACATTATAAAAGAATTTCGTGGCGTGGTTTTTCCACCAAAATTCTCTAAAAAATGCATTGAAATGCGAAAAATAAATATGACAGGTTGAAATTTCAAATCAGATGGTTTTCAACGTGCTCATTGAACTCAGCACTGGTTACTTCTTGAAGCTCCCTTGCGTCATGATTCCTCCTAAACCGAGAAATAAGGATGAGAGAAATGCTATACTGGAGTACATCGGTTGCTTGGTCACGTTAGCTGGAGTATTTACTTTCCTAGCCATTTAATCGGCGTCGTATAATTGGACCATGACTTGGGGAAATTTTCGGACGAAGAAGAAACCGGAAAAAGGTCGAACTGGGGGTTTTTTATATACAATGCAGCTCGGAGAAGTTGCCAGATATGCAGCAAGATTTACCGAGTACTCCAATGTCCGCGTTCTCTCGTGTTCGCCGATAAAATTGTGTATATGGGACATGAGGCGCAGTATAAGCTACGGTGGAGGGGGGGATCGCGAAATGCACATGCTCTGCATACATACGCGACGTGGTGTTAATTAGTTAGTTTATCGCGGTCGCATTTTCATTTTGTATGAAATCTGAATCGTGGGCTGGAGAATGATGGGCGATGGTATGACCGAACTACGCGGGAATTAAAGTTAAAATGAAATTATGCGATGCTTTGGCGTATATACGACGGGGACGATGTTAGGATGATAATTTAATTAAAATTTATTTCCTTCGTGGAAGTCGATGTCGTTATGTAGGGTAATGAATTAACCGTTGTATATGTTAGATTCATTTTTTTTTAGAATTTCCTGATAGAGGAGGAGGGAGGCTCGTAGAAGAGTTGTACATCGCCTTGCCGATCTAAACGGGATAATTTTTTTTTAAAGAGGTATTTCTATTCGATCAGAGTTTATTCGTGTTTTTCTCGTCGAAATGGCGCTCTGGGTGAATATTGATAGTGATGTAATTTGTAGGAAATTTTACTGGGAATATTTTTAGTTATTATGAATTTTTTCGTAAATCCATTTTTTTTCGGCTCAGCGTCAAAATACTATGCAAGGCTGAGTTCACTTGTGTTTTTCTCATTAATTTTGCATTCTATGCGAATAATGCTTATATGAAAATTGATGAGGAATTTGTTGAGGGATATTTTTAGTTATTAGCAATTTTTCTTTTAAGCCATTTTTTCACTCGTTTAAATGCTCATGACGAAACGTCGCCCAGCTGGCAATCAAAAAGCCTGTCATTTTGTATCAACCCTCGAATTCATTTTTTTGAATTTCATTTTAATATGTTTCCTGGGACTACCTCTTGAAAAAAAATTGTTCCATTGAACTAAGGATGAAAGGAGGGGGTTGTAAAACTCCTCTGCCTTCTGAGGCCCAGTAAAGACCTGTCTCTTTTCGGTAAAAATATTTCATTGAAGATCGTGAATTATGCATCTTCTCCATTGTAGAGGAGAAAGAATAGGCATCATACCATTCTTCCACTTTTTTCTTTACAACATCCTCAGTAACATTGCGTTCTTTAGCAATGCTTTCAATTCAAATTAGAAAATAATTTTCCAGTTCTTCTCCTCCATATCGTCTCCTCGACTACGTCAGTTGAATCGAGCCAACTGTGACTTTCCCCCTGCTCTTGCCTTCACCAGCGAGCCCCTTTCGAGCCATTTTCTCGACTTTCACACGCATCGTTTTCGCCTCTTTATGTGAGTGTAAACTTATAAAGCTAACGAAATATATACAAAATGTAGTCTCATATATGTGTGTGTAGAAGTTAGGGAATTTCTGTTTGTCTTTGTTGTATACACGTAGAAGTTAAACGAAGCCGAATGCGAAAGTTTTACGAGAAATGTGGCCATGTCGAAGAATCCTGGGCGGGCAACTTGGAATTAAAATCCTTCAAATCTTTTCTTTTCTCCAAGACGGTGGGAATTTTCCGACGAAAGAAAATCGTTGAAGCTTAATTTAATTTTTCACGTTGGAAATTATGAAATTTGACGTGTCGAGTACGCCCAGCTTGAGTTGCCGTCGGCGTCGCGGTGGCTTTTCTATGTGCGCTTTTTCATTTCCGGTTGTAAAAACGTTCGCGAGAATGAAATTTTAACGCTAGGTCGTTAAATTTTATTGTTCACCAGCTGTTGATTGATAACGCGCTTCGAGGTTTTTAGGATGTTTACGCGAAAAAAAAAAGTAAACAATCTTATTTCTAGGAATATACCCAAGTTTATTAATTGGTTTCGATATCGGAGTAATTCGTCGTGAGATAAGCCGATGTAAAGGAACATGTGTCTTTTATATTTTGTTTATCGTTAATTTCGGCTGGAATTGGTTTAACAATGTTTCGAGACCATATGGTCGCATTGACGAGGACATAAGTAACGCCATCGTTTTCAAAAGCGGCCATTGTTTTAATACGACCTAAGTACCATTTTAATACCAATATGGAAGATAATCGTAAAAATTTATATCGAAAAGGAAACCTATCCGATATGTAATGTTTTTCGGCGGTGTTTTATAAATCCGTTAAAAGCCTGTGGCGAAGGTACGATTGTTTTCGTGCTAGATGAGCGTTTATTTAATGTACGCAATCTGGAGTGTTTTGCGTGCACCGCCGATGAATCGATATGCTGCCAACAGGTCGTTTGGAAATTTTCAAAATCGTAAATCATCCCCGCAAACCGGGGTTTTGGTGCTTTTCGAGGTATACCGTGTTGACACAGCTGGTTAATTGATTTTAATTGACTGCAGACACGGTTATTACGATTACCGGAATGGACCCGCATTTGGGAGGATTCGTCGAAGGGTGAAAGTCGTGGAGAAAATTAGGTTTTTCGGTGTGTGTCGAGTATTTCGAGGTTTTTGTGATGTCAAGAAAAGGTTTGCGTTTAATTGAAAATTCATTGGGTCGAAAGTGGGTGAGGGGGTAGGGTAGTGGTTCGATTAAGCATTTTTCAAAGTCATCGTTAACATGAATAATCGAATATATAGTTCAGAGTGAGTAGAAATGAAGAAATTTTGACGTTATTTACAATAATGGCGGTTTTTTGTAATTTCATATTTTTTGAACACCCTGTAGCAGCGGATAGATCACGCGAAACGAAACCTTGATAATATCATTTTTTGGGGAATTTTGTGCTAATTAAATTTGTCAGGAACTATTTTTTACCTAAATGTCATATTTTTTGTGTTGTCTTCAAAAAACTGAATCGTGGTGAAATTCTGCCCCCCCCCCCCCAAAAAAAATAAAAAAATTTACCTATTCTTGAAGTATCTCATCAGTTTTTTTTTTCAATGAATTAAATAAACCTCCACCAACACTTGAGGTTGATTCTTGAAAATTTCCGAACACCCTTTACTCAAAACAGCGATGAATTTAATTCTTGCACTTATAAAAAAATGCTGATATTTCCTTAGCGAAATTTTTCTAATAAGTTTATTATACACGAAAAAAAGACCTTAGTCGAGTATTCATTAAGGAACCATTTATTTCGTATTTTCCGTTCAATATCCCCCGCTTTTCCATCCTTTACGAAGTTTCTTTACGTGGGCGAAAATTCCAGGTTGAAAATTGTTTGGAGGATTGATAAAAATGAAAACAATAATAAAAAAAGCGGAAAATTCGTACACGAAAACAATAATTCGACGCTATTTGCATTTAGTTGGCAGCGTGTCAAAATAAGTCGTTTATTTTAGCGATAGAAGCATTTTTGCCTCTAATAACGCGCTTATATGCGCAAAAATGACAAAATCGCGTAAATGTTTTCTCATTTTTTTGTCTTTTTCTTTTTTTTTGTCGTTGTACTTACGGAAGCAGATGTTTTGAATTTCCGAAATGTTTCGTCGTGTAAGAAAAATTCGTCGTTTGATTAAAATTTTCGGGTTTTTGATGTTCGCTAAGAAGGATTTTGGATTCTCTGGGATGAGTTTACCTGAGAGAATTTTTGACGTGTTTGGTTTTTGTGTATTTTGAGTATTATCGAGGTCCTGAGATAATGGAAAATTTTTTCGTCTATAATTGAAAACGAGATGAGAAATTCCGTGGTTTGTGTACATTGTGTATTAATTCAGCGAGTGATTCGGTCGAAGATATTGAAATTTTTTATGAAGTTGTAAAATTTTTCGATACACGTGTTTATTTTCACATATGTTTTCATCTCTTGATGTGTGACCTTTGCTCAGAAGCTGAGATTTCACGAAGAGAAAATCCTTTCTTTGATTATCTCCCGATGGTTCTATATTTGGAAATTTTTTGTACAATTTCTGTACCTACGGTTCTCTACATATTTGAAGAAAATCAAAGGATATCCTTGCGGAGACATTTTCGAAATAAAATAAACTCCGAAGTTGTAACTCGTTTATAAAAGTGTTCCTAATTGTTCCTGCAAACACGGTACTAAAAGTCGAAATAATTTTACGAGCGTATTGTCCATCGGTACGATAAACCCTTTAAACGAGGTAATTTAATTCAATCTGCGTCGTATCCTTTGGCCTTTTTTTTCCACTTCGGACGATTATGCGGCGTAGGAAAGGAGCAAAACCGCAGTAGATTTTAAAACCTTTGGTAATAATATTAAATAGCAAAGGATACATTTGACGGAGAGTTTTAAACGAGATTAAGCCGGATTTTTTGAGGGGTGAGAAGGGAGCGAGTTATGATGGTATTAAATTTTGACCCAGAAAAACAAAATTCGTGAAGGGATGAAAATTAGGTTGTGGAGATGTGTATTGTGATGATTTGAAATCGTAATCGTCCGTAGTCCTCGATTTCAATATTTTTTCTCGGTTGATGTGATATTTTAATTCGAACATTTCGATTTAAATTTTTTGAATTGAATATTTCGATAATTTGATATCGATATTTCGGTATCGACGTTGCTATTTCGATTTTTCCATTTCGATGTGTTTGTTTCGATTTTAATATTTTGATTGTAATTCTTTGAATTCGATATTTCGATGTCGATGTTGTGATTCCGATATTTCGATGTCGATGTTGTGATTTCGATATTTCAATGTCGATGTTGTGATTTCGATATTTCGATGTCGACGTTGTGATTTCGATATTTCGATGTCGATGTTGTGATTTTGATATTTTGATGTCGATGTTGTGATTTCGATATTTCGATGCCGACGTTGTGATTTCGATATTTCGATGCCGACGTTGTGATTTCGATATTTCGATGTTGATGTTGTGATTTCGATATTTCGATATCGACATGGTAATTTCGATTTATCGCTTTTGTCATTTCCCCGTTTTTATATCGATGTTACAATTTCGATAATTCGATGTCGATGTTGCGATTTCGATGTTATGATATCGATGTTGTAATATTGATGTGTCAATTTTGGTTTTGATTTTTCGAATTCAACGTTTTTATAATTCGATTTCGATATTTCAGTGTCGATGTTGAGGCTTTGATATTTCGATATCGATATTCTGATAATAACCTTTCGATTTCGATGTTTTGGTAGCGATAAAAAATTGTCACCTTGAAAAACTGTCGTCTCTATCTGCTTAATTTTCCTTGGAACGTTTTCACCATATTTGTACAATTTTGGGCGTTTTTCCTTCTACGTAAAATGGCATCACGACGTCGAATATAACGGAACCTCGACCTTATTAAAAAATCGTAAATATTGAAATTATTGCCGCGCGGATTTCTATCAAGCTGCCGCTGCCGGGAGTTTCAATAGGTAAAAAAAAACAATCTTGGTAGGCGATATTTATAAACCGAATTTTCAATAGGTATGATGACTCTTAAACACGCGAGCTCAACTGTTCACGAATTATGGAAACGCATCGAAATACGAGTTCGTAAATCTATTTCGATTCAGGTGGTTAAATTTTTGTGTACGATTTTCACGAATACACGGTTTCTTTATTTATACACATAAGAAGCTGCTCGTAAATAGCCGGAAGCACATACGAGATAACGAAATTAACCCAAAACGTGGTAAATATTTCGTCAGAATTTCGCTTCTTTTTCGTCGAAAGGTTAGAACTCCCGACAAAGAGGAACCGATATAAACAAATTTACGCGATATTGCTATTTTTTTTATTTTTTTCGAAGCATAGACGTGTATCTGGAGTCGTACAAATTACTAAAATGAAGTATCTGCGTTGGAAGGTTCCTTTGATGTATTTTATTCACGCGAGACGATATAATGATTGCATTTTCCTCGTATTGTTTTTCTTTTACTTTTTCCTTCGAGTTCTGCGTTTATTACTGGTTTCGTCGAAGATTTTATTTTGATGTACTTCGTTGGACCGTGCTTGCGTAAGCGGTGAAAAGTTGGGGAGGATGTTCGTTTTCTTGCGAGCCGAAAACGATTTTTTGAAAAGCATTTAAAAGCGTAATTTTCGCGCCAGCCTGAATAGTACGTGTGTATGGTAATCGACGGCTCGTCTATAAGGTGCTGCAAAAAGAAGTGTACGATGTTTTAGGTGGGATTACAGCGCTCCTGTACTTTGTCGGTGAGTAGCTTGAAAACCGGTTCAGTTAGGTGTAATTTCTTGAATTGAATTTTGTAAAGAATTTCATGGACTTTGATTTTGAACTGAAATATTTTTCTGATCGGATGAGTTTTTGCAAAGATATAAACGAAGAATTGGTTTAGGGAGGTTGAAATCCACACAAAAAAAGATGAGAATATGATATCTTTTTCGGGAGCGAGGTACGTTGTAAAAATTTTTTTTCTGGGATAATAGTGTAGTCTGACTTGGGTGGAGGGGGAGGGGTTCAATTCAAATGAAACAGTTATCACTCGTGGCAGGTTACTGGGGTGGGGGGGGGTGATCAAATATAGTCAATTTTGCAATAAAAAAAACAGCTGATTGAATAATTTTGTATCATCAGGAAAAATTCAAGTTTTTTCAAAATTTTAGTTCCTTCTCTCGCTCTGCTCCTAATTTCAGAAATTTTAGCCATCAATGAACATTTCGATGAGTTTTTAAGGTATTTAATTATACTAAAATTTTGGTGGCGACTATAGGACGATCATAAAATTTTTAATTTTAGTTTCAAATGACATTATTGATTAAAAATTGATTTTTTTACATTTTCACCATCAGTTTAATTTAAATGTACAAAATTTTGAAGTTGAAGATATTTATTGAAAATCAAAAATTAGGGATGGAAAATTAATATTTAGTGTTTAAAGGGTTTTTAGCTATTTTTTTCTCTAAAGTCAGCTTTCGTTTAATTTTGAGTGCTTATGACCTCGAAAAAAATGTCCAATCGTCAAAATGACTCGTAAAGGTTATTCAATCAAATACATAATTTTTTTCAATTCCCTACCGAACTTCTTTTTCTCTGTTTAAACACGAAATAAGGTAAAATAATCGAGATGTTCTTTGAAATATTGAAAAACCCCTTTAATCCGTCAATTACTCGAGTAGCCACCGCATATTAAAAAGCAACCTGTAAAACCTCTAAAATGCACTCTAGCTCAGGTTGAAAAATATAATCATATAAAATAAGATTTTTCAATCATCTTCTGGCCCATTCACCATTCGGCCATATGGTAATAGGGTATAATTAGGTACGATGATTCGTCGGCAAGGAGGCGACTCTGGTAAACCCCGAAAAACCGAAAACTCCACTGTCACGCCATCTCCCAAAACGACGTCGGCTTGTCGATGTGTTTGTACGTATCACGTATAGGCGTTGATTTGTTTTTTTTTTTCCTCCGTTCGGATTCCTTATTTAAAACTCCTATTTCTACGGAGTAATTACAAACCGGATCCTTAATCAAGCTATATATTACGATTTCGTGTTACGAACTAGTCTTACACAACGCGTATAGCAATGTAATTATAGTACGTTTGAATAGACCTTTTCGTTTCCCACATCAATCGGCTGCCTAAAGGTCGAACATGTTTTGTGGTTGGAGGCGGCGAACCTGCGCCGAACGAGGCAAAATTCACCATGCGCACAGGTGCGCGAATACCTGGCATTCGGCACGTTTTTTTTCACCCCGCATGCATCTCAGCTCCCTCCTGAGATCACTTTCTCGGATGCAAGCAAGATATTAAATCTGGTTTAATTAGCGAGATGGCGGTGTATCGGGGTAATAACCGAAGCTGATCTGGATCGCTTCTTTGGTTTATTATGGAAAACGTGCTGAACGCAGTGGGCTCCTTCGCGCGTTATTCGAATGGTAATTAGGAGTTGGAATTCGACGCGATGCAACGTTTTGTTTACGACAACGAATTGAGATCTTGGGTGCCAAAGACGATGGCGAAACTCTATTAACGGGCTCATGACTCTATGCGGGGAAAAAAGCTCGCAAATCTCGCGAGTCCATCAATTTTACGAGCTTGATTACATTTTTTATTCGCATTCGCAGTTTACGACGTATATCTAAAGTTATTTGTTCGACGTCGTTATACTCGTCCTTTATTATGAACTCCCTTCAGGCATCTTAATTTTCGCAACCTCTTTAAGCATATCCGTTTTTGTATCGTAAACGAAAGCCGAAAAAATACACGCAACCCTCGTATAAAAAAATTACGCCGACGTAAACCTCCTCCATTTTGTCCCTTGTTTTTACGCGAACCTTTCCACCCACTACTTACTTGCAAATTAATTAACAAACGCCAATAAAACGTCTTTGTATTCCCTCGAGTGATATTAGATCGTGACTCGGGTAAATGGGAAATTCCGCCTATGGTGTGTTATCGTGAAGATTCGCGTTACTCCGCGAGAGACGCGTGTAATACGCGTACATCGTGTGGACTACTCCCTTGTAGTCGTTATCGAAGACGTATCTTTGTTGAAAAATTACGTACCGCCTTTTATTAATAGGTGTTTTGTTTTCGTGTACGAATGTAATCTGCGATTGTTGCGTTGTAAATGGGATAGCGCGGGAAGGGCGTTGGATTGCTGGATTGAAGTGTCGATTTGTGAAATATGTGTATCGTGTTGAGTCGGTGTGTGTTGTGGGGAATAAAAGAGATGTTAATTTTGTTGTGTGCGTCGTTACGATTGTAAGAGGGTGTTGTGTCGCTGGAAATCGTGAAAAATAACTTCCCGGAATGCTGGGGGTTGTAACTCTATTTGGATGTATTGGGAAGTTGATGTGCTCATTGCAGGCGTTATTGATGAGTCTTAAAATAGAGCTCTCTGATAGGAATTTCTAAGAAGTGCATTTTTACAGGAATTGCAATTTGGAAGCGCGTTGGCTTCGTGGACTGCAATTTCAGAAGATATTATTATGCTCTGATGCACTCTTATGGAGATTCCTGTACATCTTCCATACAATGTAAGAGCTACGGTTTGCAATACCTTAACGAGAAATTTGTGAGAGGAATTTTTGAACAATTGCATCTTTACAGGAATTGCAATTTGGAAGTGCATTGGTTTCCTGAATGGTAATTCTGAAAGAATATTTATGCACCGATGCACTCTGATGGGAGTATATTTATGCATCAGTGCACTTTTATAGGAATTCCTGAACTGCTGCATTTTTACAGGAGTTGCAATTTGAAAGTGCATTAGCTTCCTTAATTGTAATTTCGAAAGAATATTTATGCACTGATGTACTCTGATGGGAATATATTAATGCATCGATGCATTTTTGTAGGAATTTCTGAACTGATGCATCTTTACAGAAATTGCAATTTGGAAGTGCATTGGTTTCCTAAATGGTAATTTTGAAAGCATATTTATGCACCGATACACTCTGATGGGAATATATTAATGCATCGATGCACTCTTATGGGAATATATTGATGCGTCGATGCACTCTGATGGGAATATATTTATGCATTAGTGCACCTTTATAGGAATTCCTGAACTGTTGCATTTTTACAGGAGTTGCAATTTGAAAGTGCATTAGCTTCCTTAATTGTAATTTCGAAGGAATATTTATGCACTGATGTACTCTGATGGGAATATGTTCATGCATCGATGCATTTTTGTGGGAATTTCTAAACTGATGCATCTTTACAGGAATTGCAATTTGGAAGTGCATTGGTTTCCTAAATGGTAATTTTGAAAGAATATTTATGCACCGATGTACTCTGATGGGAATATATTAATGCATCGATGCACTTTTATGGGAATTCCTGAACTGTTGCATCATTGTAGAAATTGCAATTGAAAATGCATCATGTTCCGCAATTGTGATCTTGGTGGAATATTTATGCACTCCGGAAGTTTAACGAGGATTCTCATATACTATTGTCACTATCATCGGAAAAAACTCCTTGATTGAAATTCTTGATCACAATAACTGCAGTTTAAAGTGCACTAGTTTTCTGAATCCTGTCAAAATTTGAGTTGCATGCTTGTAATTTCTACTATATTTTTCTCAAGTTTATTTTTCATACCAAAGAAAGTTAATTCTACTTTTTTCAAAGACATTTTTCAAATTTCAGCGAAAAGAATCATATTAAATTGATTTCTTATAAGGACCAAAATTGTACTTGACCCCTCTAAGAATAACTTTTATTCGAAGAACTTTTTAATAAGTTACATGATGTTAGCTACAGCTCGTTCACCAAGATACATTTTCCATTGTGAGGGACGACCCTTAAGAAGTAAATTTTAGGTACTTTTACGTCGTATTTTTAAAATTAACAATGAAATTGCTTCCAACGTACGTTACTCGAGTTTCTGTTTCATTTATTTCGACGAAATTTACAAAAAAATTTCATCGTTTTCAATAATTCCGAGAATGTAACGTTATAAGATTGATAAACATCAATAATGAAATTTTTTTAAACAGTATTTCCAAACGTTATTTTTTCTTCGAGTCGGATTCCAACGTCTCCTTGTCGTTTTACATTTTGTTTGGTACGGGAAATTTCTCGATTTTTCGACGGCGTTATTTAATCAACGTTATACACGTTTTTTGTAATATTTACCAAATTACAATTTACTCGATGAAACATCGAACACGATATACGAGAAAGTCTTGGATACGAGGAAATTACAACGTAACTTTCCGATACTTGGAATGCAGCGGGAACCTCGTATACGTAATTTACATGCAAACGTCGCCGTCATTGGTGGATGAAGAAAGGGGGTATACGTAGGGCGGTGGCGATATTGAAAAAAAGAGTAATACATCATTGGAGGCGAAATCGTTTATAAACTAGCCACACGTCTGGGATCACGTCGATTTAAATAATTGACCGGTGTGTTACGTATATGTCGATAGAAGGGTTAAAAACCTGTCCGCGGAGTTGATCAGCGATGAATTCTGCGAATAAGATGGAAAATATGCGATGTGGTTTTTCGCCTCAGCTGCCGCGTAAATATAATCGGCTAAAAGACCCGAGGAAGTGGACGTAATTATAGAGTTGCCTCGAAGTGGTTTATTAATCGATAGCGAAATGACTGAAAGGTCTAAAAATATCTTTGCGACATATTTCGCGTTGTACAACTTTCGAACGAATTTCAAAGTGACAAGAGTGAAAAGATGATTATATTAAAGGAGGAGGGTAATTTTCGTAACGTCCGATTTGGATTCGTCAATTTCAATCGTGATGTTTTGATTTTAACATTTTTATTTTGATGTTTCACTGTCGATCTGTTTCGATGTTGATATTTTAATTTTATTATGCGAAACCGAGTTTTCGATGGTGCAGTATCGATTTTCCAATTTCGATGTTGCGATTTCGATTTTTGAATTTTGATATTGCGATATTGATTTTTCGATTTCGACATCGATCTTTTGACTTTGATGTTGCAATATCGATTGTTTAATTTCGATATTGCGATATCGATTTTTTAATCTCGATAATGCAAAACCGAGTTTTCGATTTCGACGTTGCGGTATCGATTTTCCAATTTCGATGTTGCGATTTCGATTTTGCGATTTTGGTATTGTACGTAATATTGATTTTTGAATTTTGATGCAATATCGATTTTTGAATTCTGATGTTGCGATATCGATTTTTTGATTTCGACATCGATTTTTCAACTTCGATGTTGCAATATCGATTGTTTAATTTCGATATTGCGATATCGATTTTTTAATCTCGATAATGCGAAACCGAGTTTTCGATTTCGACGTTGCAGTATCGATTTTACAATTTCGATGTTGCGATTTTGATTTTGCGATTTTGATATTGTACGTAATATCGATTTTTGAATTTTGATGTAATATCGATTTTTGAATTCTGATGTTGCGATATCGATTTTTTGATTTCGACATCGATTTTTCAACTTCGATATTGCCATATCGATTTTTCCATTTCGATGTTAATATTTCAACATTGACGTTTCGATTTCGACATTTCCATATCAATATTCCAATTGAAGTACGTAGGTATGAATGCTTACATCAATTTCGGTAATTCAAATTCTGTCATTTCGATATTTTACGAGTGAAAAGCCGTTGATGTCTTTTTTATTCACTTCTACCTCGATCAGTTGAACTGCTCGTCACTTCGATAGTCTTGACACCCGCACCCTTTTTTTTATTCTTCTCAACCAGTTAGTAAAACTTGAAAAGAAGTACAACCCCCTCGAACGAAACTATTTTTAAGACCTATTTTAATTAGTACCGACAATCGCTTCGTTGAACTTATTGACTTTGAAAAATCATTTCTTTGCGCATCCGAATAAAAACGTACGTCTCTCATTCGAGTGAAACGAACCGAAATCCAAGTACCATCTGCATCGACGGCCGACTCTGCGAGATGTACACAATGACTCATACACTGGACAGGCATCGAATTGATGATAGGGTGTAGCGTCATCTGTCTTTATTTGAATATCTCAGGCTCGGACGGCGAAATAACGCCAGGATGTGGCACGCGTATCAAACCGCCCCTTCTACGTGTTGAAACATCCGTAAATTTTTTTCTCGATAATGTTCCCCGGTGATGAAAAATATCCAAATTAAAACTATTAATTTGCACTCGACGGGGTGTTTTTTTTTTCGTTATTTTGGAGTTTTTTTTTTCGCGTTGCGACGTTAAAAAAAGGGTGTAATTTTTGAGCCGTTACACGTTGAACGTGACGAAGCTGCAGAAACGAAATTATTTAAACGCGAAAACGTTCCGGTAGATAAATTACGAAAGACGTAGCTTTTTAATGTGAAAAAGAAAGCAACGAAAAAAAGCAAAAAATACCCTGCTAGCCGTTTCACAAAAAGATCCTTATTTCTAAACTATTAAGCAGATTACAAGGTGTCTCTTTTGTTTTGTCGTACAAAAGAGAAAAATGAAAAAGAGCCATCTAAAGGAGTGAGTTTTCTTCGTCTGTTGTTTTACGAAAAAGAAAAAAAAAAACATGGCGTACTGTATATTTGAGGCGATAAAAACTTAATATGTGCGAAACTTTTCATTCCGAACACGTCCTCTTTGACTTCGGATCAAATGATAAATGTCCAAAAGGGTCCGATATCTTTTTAGTACTCGAGGCCAAGCCGAACAGACAAAAAGAACTCGGCGTTGTACTCGTTTACGAGGACGTATTTGATTTTTAAGCTCTTCTCTCTTACACAACGTCAATAAAATGCTAATACTTGTTCGGAAATAATAAAAGAAAAATCGTAAAATTACTCCAGACTGAAATAAAAAGCCTCGAAAGAGGAATTTTTTCCGCAGCCGAAAATTGATATGTAAGTCTTCGCTACGGTGGTTTCGTTGCCTTCAATAAAAATGCTTTCCATTCCGGCGGCATTGTTTTTATAGCATCTGCCGCAAGATGTACGCGAATATAAACCCAGAAAATATACGACGATCGAGAGAAAAATAATTAATTGATATTTGGAAACCGTAGCGTATTTTTAATGTTTTTTTTTTTTTCACTCCCTTACGTCGCGAACTCGTGTATGTTTCGGCCGGAAATTCCACGCCCCTCGCTAAATTAAACTTAATCGAAAGCTCGGCTCGTCCGAGGAAATTAATAACTGAAATATTCGAGAACGGGTGCCTTTGTCGAAGACTAATAAACGTAATTAATTTCGCCGAAAAATAGTCTCGTAGCTTTTTATTAGAGCTTTTTTGTTATATTATTTTTCGTTATAACGAAAAATTACACTCGTTGCGAGGAAAAATCGATACGAAATTAATTCCTAATTTTACGAGTAAAACGTTTCTAAATGAGAAAATGTGAGAAATTCTATAATCAAGGTCATCTCGAAATTGAACCGGTTGCGGTTGTGCACTTATTCGATGTTTGTGAAAAAAAATTGATTAAAGATTGAAATTATATCATCGATGAGATGATGGGTGGTATTGGAGGTGGTGAGGTTCTTGTTAATTACGCATGTTTTTGGTAGTTTTACAAATTTTACGATTATTTTTCTCATTTTCGGTGATTTTTATGTCGATTTTAAAAAGGAATTAGCGGCAATGTCACAAGGTACATTGTGCACATAAAATAAATGTTTGATCTTAAATATTTTTTTAGTAATTTTTTTCTGTTTTTTTTATGTTTATTTAATTTATACGAAATTTTTATTGTTTATTGAACTGATTCTTGGTTTTAATTGAAAAGTTTAGATTTTTGGAACGTTGACAAAAATTGCAGATTATCGAATTATTTTTTTGAATTTCACGAATTTTTGTTGATTTGCAGTGAGAACTGAATATGGTGTGAAAAAGTGATTTAAAATGTAAGAAAAAAAGGTCTAATTATCCCATTTTTTACAATTTTAGGACTTATTTTTCGGTCACTTTTTCTAATGTTTTGTAATTTTTCATGTATTTTCTTAACCTTTTCAATTTTTTGTGATTGTTTTTCATTTTATTTCTTTTTCTTGATTTTTTTTGCCGCTTTAAGTATTCTTGTAACTTATCTCTTTGTTATTTTTTATTATTTTTTATATTTGTTTCAGTTTTTTAAATTTTTTATATTCAGGAAATATTTTTAGTGATTGAGTATTTATTACAATATTTCCTCTTTTGTATTGTTTTTTAATTTTTCTCCTAATTTTTCGGTAATTTTAAGTTATTTGCTTGATTTTTTGTACGATTTTTTCATTAATTTTTTCCCCAATTTTTTGAATTACATATTTTGTTGAGTTTTTTTCCATCAATTTTTATTATTTCCACAATTGGAATAATTTTTTCGGGGATTAATTTCTAAATCTTCATCTTTTTCAACTTTTTTTTTCTTGTTTTTTTTTTTTATTTTTTTTATCAATAATTTTTTTTTAATTCTTAGAAATGAAATTTGGCTAGTAAATTGAAAATGTTTTGTCAGGGATTCCCAAAAAAGCTATTTTGGAATAAAGAGGGAGAGGGGAATGTAAGCTTGATAACTTGTCGACGCATTGCAAACGAATATACTGAAAATTCAAACATAACGATTCTTCCCGATGAAAATTTCACGACGAAAAGACGCGAAAAATATCCAACCCTGATAATTCCATATTTTCACCTCCTTCCCCCCTTCCACCCTTATTACAAAAACACGATAACCAGAATCTCGATAACAAGGAAAAATCTCATCGGCAAAGTTATAAGCTCTGTTTAGGCAATCGCGTTTTATTCTCGTTTACTAATCAGCACATATAGGAAAACTACAATATCCCTTGACCCGGGTACTTTTTGGTCGCAAAACCTCAACGACGTCATTTGCGCTTTTCCGAACCACGTACCGCCCCTCACCTGCGGCACCTTCACAATATATTCAATAGGAAAATCTGTATTTTGCCCGAAATCCATAAAGCACAAAATGGTAAAATCAAATAAACGATTTCTATCGTTTATACTCGTACTACTACGTCGTCGTCGCGTTCGCCGCCGACGTCCAAATGCGAAATGAAATTACCAACTTTCGCTTTTCGTTTATATAAGCGCGTAATACTATGTACGTAGTTTCCCTATTTTGCCTCAAGTTACCACGGAAACAAAACTCGAAACTGTTGATGTGTGGGAGAGAGGGAAGGGGTGAAGGTCTATGTGGGATTTTCTTTTTTTTTCCAATTTGGACATATCTAATGTAAATAAAGGAAAGAAGTTTTTCACGAATTAAACGAGGAATCAATTCGATTAAATATTCAGAAGAGTGAAGTATGTAACGCGGTTTTAAGGTAGCACTTAAACCATGTTTAAATACGCGTGAGTAAACTGAAAATATTTCTTATCGTGTACATAGTCGTGCTTCTTTTTAGCGTAAACATATAATTACAGGAAATGTGTGTGGGAGGAATGAAAAAAAATGTCGACATTTTTTATACTTCTTTTTGTTTATTTAGCAAAATTTCAATTTTTGGAAAGGAATGCCTGTTTAGGAGCTCACATCAGAAAGCACTGATGCTGGGAAACTACGCATGTTCAGTTGGAATTCCCAGAAGAATGCAACGTACAGGAATTCCCTGCATAGTGTATTAATTCCCAGAAAAGTGCATCAGTACAGGAGGTCCCAGCATAGTGCATTAGTTCCCAGAAAAATGCAATAGTATAGAAATTCCCAGCGAAGTGTATTAATTCCTAGAAAAGTGCAGTAGTACTGAAATTCCCGTCAGAGTGCATTGATTCCTGGAAAAGTGCAGTAGTGCAGGAATTCCCAGCAGAGTGCATCGATCGCTGGAATAGTGTCATAGTATAAGTATTCCCGTCAAAGTTCATTTGTGCAAGGGAACTATGCATTTGTGCATCAACTGGAATTTCTGGATTACGTGATTATACTTTGAGCCTCCTGTATAAGCCACCATAGGCAATTCCTTATGCATTTTACTATTTATCAGGATACCCTGTATATATGCTTGATTGTTTTCAACTAATCGCATGGCGCTAATTCGTTCATTCTATTTTTGTTTCAGGTGAGTACGCAATTCCGATTTTGTTTCGTAATACTTGACCAAACATCGGCTTGAAACGGACTCAAAAGAAAGTCTCTTATCAAGTTTTCTTACCATTACTGTAACTTCTGAACTATCGAGTATCCCATCTTCACTCGGGTAACTTTGCACGATTATTTCATGACGTATCGCGAATACTGAAACGATAGCGGCAACCGTCGTTTAAAAATTTCACCGCAGATGATTGTTGACATGTGCGAGAGCTCGTATGTTGACAAATCACGTCAAACTGGATGACGTAAATAAAGCGGAAACTCGTGGAAATAGAGATATTCGGGAAATGTAGTGATGGAAAAAGGGGCCTTTTAACGTCGCGACGACGTCGGCGATTAAAAGTCTGCTGATATGACTACACGTCGAGCCGGATACGAGTAAAAGAAGGAAGAGAAGTTGAAAATGCCATTACGCGGTGAGATGTCATAAAAATGGCTCGTCGATGGAGAAAACGTCAAGAAGTCGAACCTCTTACTTTTCGACTCTTTGTCGAACGATTGTTGTTTTTTTTTCCAAGTATTTCGATTCGTATAGAGGAATTTGTGAGATACGAATATAGAGGGAAGTACATACACGATTGTAATAACGTTTACGTTTTACCAACTCAACAATGGAGTTTGCATCACCGCGTGAAAAAAAATGCCTCATAATACGTGGTAAATTTAAATTTAAAAGAGTCGCTTTTTTAAACCCCTACGCCCAAGTAAATGTTAAAAAGATAACATTAGAATAGATTCGCGTTAACGTTCAAACTTTTGCTGCGAAGCGACGTTAAACTTGTGTAGAACATGGCAGCTCGGTGCTCAGGCATGCCTCTTAACTCCCCCTCCCCCGGCAGCCACCTTACATCGAGGCTTTAAAATGTTGAAATTTGTCGCGAAGGTTTTTTTGTTCGTACTCTGTTCTTTACGTGTTAACGAGCGAAGCAGCAATGTTTTTTGAGAGCTCGACGTTTCCTTTTTCGGTGGTTTTGACAGTAAAATCGATTCAAAGGATGTACACGTTTTATATTGTGTGTGTACTGTGTAAGTGTATACCGTAGGTTACATGAAACAATGAAGTGGTTTGGTGTATGATTAAAATAATGTCGGTGTGGACAATGTGGTGAAAATGTGGTGATTTTCTGGCGATGGAATTTCGTAGGTAGCTGGTTTGTATCGCATCAAGCGAATTGAGTTGAATTTCTCATTTTTTTTAGCATAAATGAATAATTTGGAAGTAGGATAATTAGTAATTTTGAGGTGTTCAAGGTTCGTACAGAAATTTAATTCGTTTTGAATTTTCAAGAGAGTGAGAAGGGTTGATAAATATGATAAAAACTATGCAAAAGATGACCAGTGATGCGTTGTGCTAGTGCAAAAATTTTTCAATGTACTCAGTGCGCATGATCAAAGAAATTGATAGCGCGTGCGCAGAAGACTTACTGGTGACATGCGCATGCGCAGAAGGATCTCCGGTGACGCATACGCATGCGCAGAAGAGGTACGGACTATGTATGCGCCTACTCAAAACAGTTGCCGGCGACGTATGCGCATGTGCAGATCGTCGAAATAAGTTTTACCCGTGATTAAGAACTCAATATTGAATTTTCTTGTAAAATTTTCCAAATTTGATTCTCCTTAATATTTTGTAGATCTCTTTCAAGCACATTTTCGCGCTTCTCGTTGATCTTGTTCTTGGGGTGATAACGATAATGACTTGAATTTTAGAGAATTTTACGGTGAATAGTTTCATTATAAATTTTTTGTAAATTCCATCTTTTTCACGTTACAAGCGAAAATACTAAAGGGAGTAATGAACCCTGTCAATGTGTCGACTGTTTTGTAATGAAACGTTGCCAAATATTTCTTTCAAATTACATTTTCTCGCTTCCTGTTGATCTTAGGATGATTATGGTAATAACCTAAATTGTAGCGAATTTTATAAAGAATATTTTCTATTATTATATATTTTTTCATTTATGCCTTCGTTTTCGCGTTATCAGTGAAATTGTGTATTGAAATGAGTAGTAAATTGCAAATATGGTTGCTAACCAACTATTATGTAAAAAAATTGGCAAAATCATCTCTTGGGACGTATTATATCGAGAAAAATTCTCCCTTACGATAGCTTTCTACCACCCCCTACCCCTTCCACCCTTCAATTTAATTCGTTACATACCTTATCTGCGACCATCAAACCACGAGAGTTTTTCCAACAAACAATAAAAACATTACTAAATAATTTATTCACTCGAAAAAAAATATAAATAACCGAAACGATCACGTAACTCGGATTGGAACGAAAAAAACAAACATAAATTAAGAGATAACGATTATCCGATATTTTTACTCGTTACGGTCTACAAAAAAAAGTACGAAATTCGCAAAAACTACGCGATTCCACTGGATGGGAAATTTTTCAAAAATTCATCAAGTTCGGAATTGTATTTATCTTTGTAAACTACGTCGTTTCCTGTTCTGCAAATCGTTGTTTGCTTTCTTTTCCTTGTACGAAAGATGTGTTTTTCTTCTGCATAATTGGAGCCATCTATTGTCGAAACAAATCTCACGATCGTTTCAACTTTTCTCTCGAATGATTTTATCGTTCGTTAAATTACGTTTACTTATCGGTTTGGGAGAGATGAAAAATGAAAAATAAATCAAAATTGCTGGCTGGAGTTTTGAACCAGGTGTAGGGATGTTTTGCGAGGGTGGGAAATCTGAAATGAGTGTGTCCAGGGAATGGAAAATGTAGGGGAAATTTTTTTGGTTGGTTTTTGTCGTGTTGGTGACGTCATGCAAGGCGAAGTATTCGTGAAAAGATTGAATTTAAGTGAATTTTTGAAGAGAGGGGATATCATGAAAGTGTAACGTCTGTATGAGGATGTGTGAGTGTGTGTGCGAAAAACATTCATTTTCTTGCGAGCTTTCGCGAAGCGTGTTTCTCGATTTTAATATCGTTTAAATACTCGAAAAAACACGTTCGTTCACCTTTCGAAGCAATACTCGTTGGAAAAATTTCGATGTATCGTGTCTGGTGTAATTTCCACGTTGCATACGTGCCCCTGCCGAACGAAAACAGTACAGGGTGTTCGAATACTTGGAATTCCAGTTGTGGCTGTGTGGCGAAAAGGGGGATGCCATACGTCGACAGCATTGACAAGCCAACGTGCCGGGGTTTACTCGTGTACACGCGAAGACAAAGTAAAATTAAATTTCGCCTGTACGATGATTTGAGGTATGTGGTTTTGCAACGTTGGAAAAATGTCGGTTTGTTTTTCCATTCGTGCGACTTATCCGAATTAGAGGGCGATTGGCGAGCGACCAAAGCCTTTGAAATTTTCTTCCGAAGGAAATTAGTCGCTGGGGTAAGCTGACGTATATTCAAAGGTTTGAAAAATTCTATGCCTTTTTTTGAGTCAACGAATGAATGGTGTAGAGGAGGAGGAGGGTTTAATTTGGAATATGTGTTGACTACGTTAAACGTTTTATTATATGGTTTTTTACGTCGTAGCGAAACTAGAGGGTGGGTAATTGTACCGGTTGATCGAAAAATACGCCCTCGAATTATTTTATTGTTGCTGCAAACGGACATTAAAGAAGTGTGCGAGACCTTGTGAAATATTCGTGCGGATACGAATCTGTAGGGAGTTTTGAATATGGGGTAAAACACCCTTTTTTATGGTACGTCATCTATTCAAAGGATGTTTTGTAATTGATTTCATTATTAATCGGAGTCGAATTTTGGTGAAATACTCCGAGTATGGTATTTTTTCACACAACGGTACCTGGTGCCTGGTAACAAGAAGTACCACGTGTTGTGCAACTTACAGGTGAATTGTTCGGGTTATAATGGTTATTAAAAATGGGTAAAAGGAAACCCAAGAATAATCATTTGATGAACACCGCCTTTATAGGTATTTATACGGAATTAATTCCGTTTCGTTTTATTGCCTCTCGACAGAAAAAAATTTGGCGTCGTTAACGTTCATAAATTGATACGAAGAAAGGTTCAAAGGCATAGTCGAAACGCTTTGTATTTGAAATTTCACCGATGAGGCAGATTTTTCGCGAAATATCAAATTCGCGATGCGAAATTACCGAATATCGCTTCAAGGAGACGTTTCGTATTTCTTGTTTTTTTTTTTCGTATTTTTCAGGTTTTCGTAGGTTGTCGAGGGAAGGGTTTTGAACGAGAGACGTATAACGAATCAATCAAAATTTCGGAAAAGAGGTAATTTGAGATGTGAGGTTGAAGGTTTTGATTATCGAAGAGGCGTTTAGATTCGAAGGCGAAAGCCGCATGGAAATGATATACGTAGAATTATTGAGCAGCGTTTTGATGTATTTTACTACTTGAGAAGGCTCGTGTCGAATTATTGATAAAGTGGGCTTGAATGAGTGGTGGTTTTGAAGTGTAGCGAGTTTTTTTCGCGTTTTGTGGCATCTTGGTTTGGGTCAGGTTTGATATGGTTTGAGGTTTAAGGAAAGCTCGAATGCGTTTATATTTTATTTATTGATACGTGAAACAAGAGAGGTGGATTGAATTTCGTTGTAATGATTTGGTTTGGAAGTTTCCACAACGAAAGGACGAAGCAGTAACGGAACTTGACTGGAAATTGGCGAAATTTGAGAAAATCCTCGATAGGAGAAGTTGAGGTAATGCGAATCTATCTCGAGAAGAGATTAAAAATGAAATCTCGTCGAGAGGTAGAGATTTTGTGATTCATTGTTAATTCAAAAACACCAAAGTTACAAGATTTTACTGATAAGAGACCTCGAAAAAGGTCGTGAAAGTTTGGGCACCCTCAGCTGAAATGATAATTTTGAGTATGACTCATCGAGACGGAAGTAAAGATGTTGATCGAAATTTAAACAATAACAAAATCGAAATACCAAAATCGTCGGAATATCCATATTGAAACGACGATCACGAAATATTGAAATGTTGAAATCAAAAATCAAAATATGTTCACTGAAGACGATATTTTCAAATCGAAACATCGAAATATCGATTTCAAAACGAAGATTATAAAATATCGCAACAGAAACGTCGATTTCGAAGTATCGAAGCTGAAGATTTGAAATCGAAAAATTTTAATTGAGTTTTACAAGTCGAGACATCGAAATTTAAGGCGTCATCGAAATCGAAAAATCGAATTCGAGATAATAGATTTGAAAATCGAAATTTACTTTCAAGTTGAAATTGAAGCATTGAAATTCAAACATCGAAATATCAAAATCGAAGTATCGAAAATGAAGAATTGAAATCGAGAAATCGAAATATCAGAATTGAAAATCAAAAGTTACTTTCAAAAGTCAAAATCTCAGAATCGAAACATCGAAATCGAAATATTCAAATTCAAACATCGAAATATCGAAATTGAAAATTAAAATCGAAATCGAAATAGTGGAATTAAAAATCCACAACATTCATTCTCAGAAGTCGAAATCTTGGAATCGAAACATTAAAATTTGAACATCGAAATATGGAGTTCGTAACATCGATAACAAAATATCGAAATATCGAAGATGAAAAATTGAAAACTCGAAATTAATTTTTTGAAGGCAAAATATCAAAATCGAAATATCTAATTCGAAGCTTCAACGAGGAATTATCGAAATCTAAATTGAAATATGAAAGGTGAAGCATAGAAATCAAAATTTCTGCATTGAAATGTCCAAATCGATTTTATTGTGTACTAATTATAGCCCGAAAAATTCTCTTATTTTCCTCCCCCTCCTCCCTCCCACTTTCCAATTGTTTCATATAATCAGTTTCTCGTTTATTTTATGCGGTACTCTCCTTAATCTCTGCACAAATAATGATTTATGTATTGAGGGGTCCGTAATCGATATTTATTCTAGTATTGAAGATAGCGAGGGGGAAGGGGGTTGAAATGTTTGTCATTCTCGCGATAACTAAAAAACCATGCACCTACTAAAAAAAACTTGTTTTTTTTTCAATTTGAGCAGATTTACAGAAAAAATTGTAATATTGATGTTTCTCTCATGAAACCCCAATCAAACTGTCGAATTGAGTGAAGTCTTTATCCAGTTATTTTTGACAGCTCTGTGGACCAAATTAAGAGAAGCACGCATGTTGCCGAATACCCAACAGATCATATACGCTTCTATCTTCATGGAGAGAGGAGGCGCTAAACTTGGCAACACCGCTTTGTATCATGCGATATTTTTCTGTCGTTGTCGATGAACTCATGAGCTAATCCGTAGCGTTCACCAATTCTTAGCGTATTTGGGGGAAATTACGTGGGCGATCGGGTACAAAATTGTTGAAATTTCTCTCAAGGTCTTGACCGGTTGTGCACCGTTTCGGTGTTTTGACCGTTATCGCGTGTTAACGACATCGCTCCTTTCGGTGTTTTTTTCCATTTTAGAAAATTTTCGTGTTCGAATTAACCCTGAAGTTTTGACGGACGTGTGAAATTATCCTGTTTTTCGGTGCCTTTGAAGTATGTGACAATAAATGCGACATTTCATGTATACGTCGAGTGGACAACTAAATAGTGACCATGTTGGCGACATGTGTGCGATATCTCACAAATAACGCGGTCGAGGCAATAAACCCGGCTTGTTTTACAAATGAACTCGCGAATAAAAATATTAAAATGCAGAAATAGTTTTTACTCGTGTTCTCGTCTCGTATAAATTCTGGTTTTAGAAGACAGATTCCGTATGCAAAGTTGCATTATGCAAAAAGGAACAGACGCCATGATTTTCAAACTTACCAAGACGTGCCGATAGAGCGACGTGGTTAAACGTGTAAAAATTTGTTAACGTTCTTTACCTGATAAAGTGTACGTGAAAGTGAAAAGTTTCCGAAGCTTCTTTGCGAAGTTGTTCGTTTGGAAGTACGAGGCTGGTGTTATTGATATGCGTAAACTTTACTAGGCAGTTTTACAATGCGAATAAATTTTTTACTTATTGAAAACAATTTTTATAACTCGATTTTTACCTCGGATGTGGAAATTATTTCAAGATATGTGGTATTTGTCGTGTTAACCAAAGCGAATTTTTCGCTAAAATAAAACGTCAACGTTAATATTATTTCGAAGATTTGCTCGAAACTAATTTGAATTTTAAAAGAAATTCTAGTATGTTTACTATACGTTAATGGTGTATACGATGCGTCAGCGACGATGGCGACATGGAGGTATTTTATTGGTTTGTACGCGGATGACCATCGTTTGCATATTTTATGCGAAAAATGTCGGCGCTATAAACGCGGGGTCGACGAAGCGGATTCTGCGATGATTACGGTAGCGAAAAGTTTGATGAATTTACGGTCATCGGGCTCTCGAGTAACCCTGGAGATGTTTGGCGAAGAGAAAAAACGGGTTTTTATGCAGGCGCCTTGTTGTAAGTAAATAGGCAGCTTATCGTGTGCTTGTAAAAGCGAGCGGGCTTTTGAGTGGAATATTTTTTAGACGAGTTGTGGATGGAATTTTAAGAGTAAATACGTGTGTGAATTTGTAGGGAATTTTTTCCTTGCGAAATCTCCTTTTGGAGTTGCTTTTTACGAGGATACGATAGATTAATGTTCCATTAGTGAAGAGAATAAAAAATATTTGGAGTTTTCGACGATGGTTGGTAACACTGTGTGATTTTGTGGGAGGTTTTTCATGCAAGAAAACGCTTTTTGAATTATCATTTAGTATCCCCAAAGGAAAAGAATCGCCAGTAATTGCATAGTTCACTCGAGGGTTTTATAACTGTAATAAGAAGTTGATAAAATTACAATTATAATTCTGGAAGGTTAGGCTATCAATTTATTTTGATAAATGAAATCATTAATGTGATTTAAAAAATTAGAGAAAATTAATGGTTTCTAATTCGAGTAATTTATCGATTAATTTCGTATAATTTTCAATTTTCAACCAAAAAAATTGTCCTAGATTCAACACTGATTTATATGCAAATATGAAATCAATAAAATTGTCTTTTTTTTCAAATTAATTTATTCATTAGTAATTATTTTTTATTATGGAAAATGTCCTGTGAGACTTTGATATGGCAAATTAACGATATTATGTAATTTTATGGGCTCATTTTGAATTCGAGTGTAAAATAATCACGTAAGTTATCTTAGAATATTTTTATTCTACGCTAAAATTTGGTAAAAAAATAATTAATATGCGAGTAGTTTGTTTTTTGGATGAACATGTTTTTTTAATTTTTTCAATTATTTTATTAGGTGACATTAAAATGTATGGTTTTTTAGAATTTTTAATATAATGAAAATCCGGATGCTGTGGTAATGTTCATGAGAACCTGTTCAGAGGAGTGTCCTCAATGTAATGTATATTAAAATGCTCCAAATAAGACGTGACAGCTGCCAATTTCACGAGAATGATGAGGGCTTGATCATTCCGATGAAATTTTCTATAAATTTTCGAAAATTTGAAGTAATACGATGAAATTGTTGAAGAGAAAAATGTTCTTTCAATTTCCAGCAATTTTTGTGTTTATTGTTTTCTTCGTCACTTGATCAGTGGTCCTCAAAATTAACGACTTGTAAAATTTTTTTTCTTTCCAAAAGGAAATCATATAAAATTATAAAATTAAATTTCCCAAAAAATTTTGTTTATTTCAGATGATACAAGGAAAATAATTCTGTAGAAATGTGCCTCGTTAAATTTATTACAAATTTTTGTATCAAGAATTTTCACCTGAAGTCGAAATTTGGCCAAGAAATTTCTCAAGTATGAATTTGATGGTTGAATTTAAAAAAATTAGGAATCATGGATTTTGGTATTCTTCATCTCTCATATTCACATTTTCTCGTCTGAAATATTTCTGGAAAGTCAAAGTACCAAAATTTCAAGTTCTTAGTCGTCTTCGTGAAATAATTCAAATAATTATTTTTACTTTCAAATTTTATCACAGAGAAGCCATAAATTGGTCTTCAGAGGTTTAAAGAGAGGTAGGATGCAGGGGTAGGGTGATCAAGAACAAATGGAATTTGATTTTTAGAAAAAAATGCATTTAGAAACCCTCGTAACCCTAATTCGAACTATTTATGACGTCAAAAAGTCACTTGCGAAAAGAAAGAGACCGACTTGAAATTGCTGGTAAAAATGAATTTTTCTCTTTTGAGATGGATTTCACAAATAAATTTTCCCCTGTTCTCGCGTACTCTGAAATTTTTCGAAAATTCCGGAGAGAATTTGAAATTGTGAGCAGACTCCGAAAATATTGAAAATATTGAAAAATGTGTTTAGGATGAACAAACTTGGGTAATTTTTAATGGAATTTCACTCAGCTACAAAAATAGTGTTTCCAAGAAAAGTAAAATTTTGTTGGCTTGAGAAATGTACTATAAATTGAAAAATTAGTAAAAGAAGTTTTAATCATGATGCGCCCTCCCCCTCTCCCCCGAAAAATTCCTGTGTCGTTTAATTTTGACAATGAACCAGCCATTTTGAGAGATTCCCTTGTTTAAGTTTTCAGATATCATTAATGTTGGACAAAAGATCCTGAAATGATTAGATGAAAGAAACGAGATGAAACATATGTTCTTTTGGCAAAACTCCAAAGGTCATTAAAATCAGGTCCATTGCTCTTGAGAGAATTCCACCTTAATCGCTCACCAATCAATTTCTCGGTCTCTGATATTTCACGTGAAATGATGGAAATGTGGCTGAATATGGGCAACTACATCTCAATACATAAATCGAGACGAATTTTCATAGGTACATTGGATTTCATGATGTAACGGTTACGTTATATTATTCGTCCATTAGTAATGGTTTGTACGAACACATACGGTACATCGGAATGGAAACGTATCAAATGGGCGTATCATCGCGTCATATGTTTCGGGTAGAGTAAAAATTATACTGTTAAGATAAACGTCGCTTCGACTCCGGAGAATTCTAAGGCGCGTACGCGAAAGGTAAGAGGAGCGGTAAAAAATGCAAATAGGAAAGAATCAACATTCGAGCATTTCCAGGAACGAGTTCACGTCGCGAATAAAATATATAGGACGGTATAATTCGTATATATATAAGCTGGAAATAAAAAAAAACCTTCGGAGCGGAATGGACGAGCCGAAGATAGAGGAGGAAAAATGGCAATAAATACCAGCCGAGCTTAGCTGGAGACTTGGGTTGTTGGTCGTCGTGGACCTAAAGCGCCATCCGCGATACGCGGTACCGTTACGAGTTGGCCCGCGTCTTGTTGCGGAGATGAAATATCGTATACAAACGTCGAACCGGATTATCGAGCGTGGTTTTTGATAAGGCGAGGATTTTCGGCTTAGGAGCCACGGTGACGGTGTTAATTGGTCCGAGATCAGAGAAAGGGGTTTTTATGGGTAATTGTAAAAGGTCAAGGAGGAACTGGTTTTCGCGAGGTATATCGATGACTAATGTGGAAGACTTAAATGTCAGGAATGCGAGTGGTGTGGAAACGGTAGCGAGCTGAGAGGAGGAAATTTTAAAGGGGGTGTTGGGTCAAGAAGATGGAGTGTTGATGGGTCCAAAACCCTCAAAACTAAGTTTGCCTCAAATGTGATTTATTTGACCGAAATGAAGACAGTAAACTAGAAATTACGTGTCGGTCTGTTTTCATTTTGAAAATCAATTATCGAAATCAGGATTTCGCAAAAATGACGAGAAGTAATTGGAGTCAAAATCGAGGTTTTGGTATCTAAATTTCAAAGTCGATATACCAAAAGATCGAAGTTGAAGTTGAAATTTCAAAATTCGAGCACTTTTACGAAAACATCGTAAGATCGAAATCGAAATAGCGTAACATCGAAATGAAAATCGAGATATCGAAATCAGAATTTTGAGGTCGATTTAACAAAGGATCGAAATCGAGGTTGAAATTTCGAGATTCGAGAATTTTTACGAAGACATCGTAAGATCGAAATCGAAATAAAAATCGAGATATCGAAATCAGAATTTTAAAGTCAATTTATTAAAAGATCGAAATCGAAATACCATAACATCGAAATAAAAATCGAGATATCGAAATTAGAATTTTGAAGTCGATTTATCGAAGAGTCGAAATCGAGGTTGAAATTTAGAGATTTGAGTATTTTCACGAAAACATCGTAAGATCGAAATCGAAATAGCGTCACGTCGAAATGAAAATCGAGATATCGAAATCGAAATCACGTAAAATCGAAAAAAATTGAAATATCGTGATCACAATTTTGAAGTCGATGCATCGAAATCGAAATAACGTTACGTTGAAGTGAAAAATCGAGGTATCGTGATCAGAATTTCGAAATCGATATATCGAAACATCGAAATCGAAACAAAGCAACATCGAAGTGAAAAATCGAGGTATCGAGATCAGAATTTCGAAGTCGATGTATCGAAATATCGAAATCAAAATCAGAGTTTCAAATATCGATATTGATGTATCGAAATTATGTCTAACTCGAAATGTTCAATGTTCAAAATCGAAATATCAAAAAAATCAATATCGATATCGAAACTAAAACATCAAATTTGAAATTCAAGATATTGAAGTGAAAATATCGTATTGAAAACCAGTTTCTTTGAATGCCCATTCTCTTCACTTTTCTAATTATGGCATCTTGATTTACATTTTCCTCTTCCTCTTCCTCTTTTTCCTCTCAACATCTAAAATAGTTTTCTCAACAATTTTGCAATAAATTTTATATTCAGTTTTCGATGAAATTACAAATTTTTCGTTCCTTCTTCTCTTCTGTAATTTTTTTACGTCTCGTTTTCAATTTAAAAATTTTTATATCACGATAAAAAAAATTAAAATCCTCCTCGTCCCTTCCTAAAAAAAACTCCCATCATCGGAACCATCTCATTAGTAAGTTAAGCACTTTTTTTGAATTTTCCACCAAATGTAAATCTGCATAACTCATGCAAATAACATTGTCTATCATAATGGGCTTTTCCGCAGTACGTAGCTTGGTATCGGAATGATGAAATATACGCACGTCGGTATGTTAATGCTACACAAACAATGGTACCCTATTGTCTATGTGTGCATAGCCGTATAGAGAATATCGTACACGGAGGGCGACGCGAGACGACGGGAACAAATCAAACCATATAAATTGTGTCTAAATGTTCATGGTATGTTTGGTGGAAATTACGCGGTGTTGATTTGTGGATTAATACGATGCGCTTGTTTTCTATATGTGGTTTAAAACGCCAACCTCTGCGCTGAAAGTACTATACGGATCTCTTTGTATGCAATACAGAAAGATACCGAGAGCATGGTGTACCACCAACCGTGATTGATAACTAGTTAAAGACACATTTTATACGCCTTGTTTTGTCTTTTCAACTAACGCGAAAGCGCCGCTTCGATGTTGGGCGACGAGAGTTCGCCATTGGGTTGCGGCCTTCGCGTATGTAGGAGGATTTTCGAGTTTTAATGGTTTCCGGGTTGTGTAGCTTTGTGATGTCGGATCAGGAAGCTGTATCGATTTGTTTGGGTATTTTTCTCCAAGGTGTGGGTGAGTTCTTTCGCTGAGGTGGGTGATGGCGTTGACATACTATGGGTCGTTGCACTTTGTCGAAGTAGTGGAAATTAATGGTTCATCGAAGTGGAAGATCCGATGGCAGATGACAAATCCCTGGAAAAATTTAATTTTGGTTGTATCGTTGGTATTTGGTGAACTTTTCGTATTAATGAAAAATTCCGAAGCGCAAATTTATGGTTAGTTTTTCTTATACAATTTCAGCTATTTAATGATTTCCTCTGCTCGGTTTCCAATCGTAAAAATGGTCAAAATGTAATTGTTTCTATATCAAAAAATTAGAAATTTAATTTTCTCCAAATTATAAAAGATGAAAAATTTTCTAAAGTCCTCTCGTTTTTGAGTAAAAATTTAAAAACTACAATTTCCCCACATATCACAGTTCAAGTATCCAGTTTTCAAGTGTTACGTCAGAGCGCCACCAGATGTCAGTCACTTTGAATTTCGTTGCCAATTGCTTCAGTTACCACGCAACAGGTGGCGCTAACGCGTTGTAACGTAACTTGGCCCACTGTTTAGTGCATTTCCCCCACTACTAACCAACCGCATACGCGCATGTCGGTTTATTATTTCAGTTACAACGCGATAGATGGCGCTTCTTGTTTTCTTCAGAATCATTGCGCTTTTGTGCTTTAATTCAACCACTTAATAACTTGTATGTTCGGGGGGACCCCCCCCCAATTCTCTTCTTTCTTTGTTCTTATTTAGATTGTCATACTTTGTTTATATTTGAAAAAAATGCATTTTGTTAATTTCTTGTAACAAAAATTATTATTTTTTATTTACTAAAAGTGTTATTCACCTTTCATAATGCTTAAAAAAAATAGTACATGAATCAAAATAATCCAAAGTTTATGAACAATTTTATTACTACTTGTAAATTTATTCAAATTTATTTATTTTTTCTTTAGTTAAATTACAAAAAAAAACATTCAGTGACGTATCGTGGTGTAAATTACATTATAACAGAAAAAAAATCAACAGAAAAATTAATAATCGATAAAACGAATAACCGTAGAAATTACCCGGAGCTTATTAACTCTTCGAATTTCCCCTTTTTTCTTCACATTTCGCGATAATTTATTAACCCGAGTCCATTAAAATAACGAAGGTATTAAAGACGACGGCGTCTTGGATTTAATAATTCAATCAGACGAATATTCAACTAGTTTTTTTCGTAGTGAAACAAGCAAACGATGGTTAAAATTACCCTTCTACTTGTTCGAGTGATAATTGAGATTGAAATACGACTCCTGCGGATGCGTTACATCGTTCGCGGTGATTGCGTAAAAATTAAGATAATCCGAGCGATTAACCTTGACAGTGGAAGAAAGTCCGAAGGGGGAAACTTTCTAGACGAGAGATAAATTACACGACGAAGTTATGTCGAAAATGAAAAATCTTTTAGTACAAAAATGCTCGATTAGAAAATCAAACATTGCGTCAATGTTACGCTTGGTATGATCATCTTTATGTCGGACGTTTCAAAAGTGTAATATTTTATTCGAAACAAAGAAGTTATGATGGATTTAAGGTGATGTAGCTTCGGCCACTTGTACAAATCCGTGTTTACTTTTATCGATGCGCATCCCCTCTCCAAAGATGTTTAAACTGGTTCGTACGAAAAGTAAATGTAGTTGGTAAAGGAGGAAAAAGAGCGTAAAGATGAAGATCTGCCTTTTGGAAGCGCGACGACATTAAATTAAACCAATTATTCTACGAGTTGAGGTTTCGAATGATTCGCTGTATGAAAAGAGAACTGGTTCTCATTAAAATTCCATTAATATAGGTATCTGTTGGGTATTGTGACATTATATTCGAATGTGGCGTCGTTTTATGTACATTTACCTATTAACTAGTTTTTATACAGAGTAACTTTGTGTCGTAAATTAAGAACGAACGATTAATAAATACCTCTTTTTTTTGTGTGTGTAGAAAAGGAGAAAAACAAAATACGAAAGAGAATTTTTTCTACCTTTACTCGGTCGAACTTTTACATTCAAGGTGAAGTACCCGCATATATGTCGGTGTTCGGTTGTACGGAATTTAGGTATACACGATATGGGGGTAGTAGTCTTGGGTATTTATATCGTATTTGTAAATTAGAATCTCTTCATTTCAAATGGAAAATTTTTATTACGCCGAAGAAATAATTAAAATCTTGTTACGACGAAGCCGAACAAATCGTTTATAACGCTGAGTAAAGGTGTACACCTGGTTTTAGGAGATTCTCAGCTACTCGCCGGAGGTTTTATGATCTCTGTGATTTTTACGAGAAGGGAATTCCATATGGATTTGTGTGTCGAAAGGTGCGCCTGAGTTTTATGCACGTTGATATAATTATGATTGGTAGAAATAGAGGCTCGTTAGATTATTCGTGACAAATTAAATGAGTTCTAGGCGATTGGGTCATTGGGTTGGAAGCGATTAGCTCAGCTGGTGGCCGGAGCATTGTGATGCGATTTGTACTTGACCCGGTGTGATTTGTCGTTGGGATTTTTCGGAGAGAGGGGGTCAGGGAATTCGGAAGTTATGGGATTTACGAGTATGTAGAGGTGTTTGTGGGTTTGGGTGTGATGTAAGCTATGGTAAAGTGTTTTGATTTTATTTGTTTTGAAAATTTGGTGAACGAATGGAATCGATGGGATTTAAATATTGAAAATTTAAGTCTAAAATAGAACGTGTTATGGTCATATTGAACTTTTGAAGCTTTGTAGATTCTTGAATTTTGAACTTATGTGAATTACAATAATAACCTGTTTGATGCAGCTTTCAAAGCTCTATCAAAAGAGTTATTATCATATCTCACCCAATTCTGAAATTCAAGGAGCTACAAGTCCTTGAAATGTAATCGAATTTTTTCCTGTTTCCAAATTAAAGAACCTATATTATGATTTCTAAACCTCCGAAGCCCTTCAATTCCTAATTAAGCCAATTCGCACTTTTGGTGAACTTTTAAGGATTTTTAAATGAGTCATTACAACGTTTTACATGAATTTGAAATTGAAAGAGCTTCTCTTGGGTAATGATGGTTGAGTAGTGTATTCGGGAAAATTCTCGTTACTGAAGCTTTTGTAAAAATCGTTCCAGACAAAGTAGCGAATCGCTAGCTCATTTGTTCTATTTCCTTTATTTTGGTCAATTTGGTTAATTTTTGGTTATGATAAAATAAATTCCAAAACGAAAATGTTTAATTTATAAAATATCGCAAACAAAAATGAAAGCACAATAAAAAAAAATACTCGAAGCACATTCCGAGGCCATCTTCTTCAAAATTTCATCTTCACATCTTCCACGTACTAACTCGGTTAAATCATCAAACGAAAATTAATGAAATACTCGTTTCGTTGTTCTTTCTACGCAGCTGAAGAAAAAAAACACTTCTGAAAATTGAAAAATTAGACTAATTAATTAACCATTTGGCGCGCGCGATTCTTTACAACGAAACCGGGAAATAAGGTATTCACCTTATGGAGCTTCTCAAAACGACACAATTTTCGACTAAATTAATTAAACTGCGTCGAATTAACGCTTAAAAAAAAGAGCAAGGGAAATTCTTCGTTTGTGAAAAAACGTACCTTTTTGTCGACTGAATAGCGAGAAAAAATACTTTGAGTATCGGAAAAGGGTAGAGTGAGGTGTAAAACGAGCAAATAATCTTTTTCTGTTTTTTCCCTTCTTTTAAATTACACGCGAAAGTGATTTCGGTATTTTTTTACGTCCTTTGAAAACTGCTGTTCGCGTTTGATGAAGTAAAATAAAACGAGTGTTGAATTCCATTTACTTCGGGGTAATTTTTATGATTTGTTTGTCGAGATTAAGACGCGAGGTTGAAAGGAAATTTTTCCAGGGGATTTTGTAATTGGCTCGATCAAAATTTTTTCCGAGTTTGTGTAAATATTCGTCGAGACGGTGGCTCTGTGGTGTATCTTCGGGGTTATTTTTTTTTTCAGCGTTGTACTGTTGAAAGAAATACTTCTTTGTTTCTTGTTTTATGATGGTGAAACAAGAAATGGTTGTGGTTTTAGTTTTTTCGGCGTTTTTGGGAAGGGGAAGAGGTGTATTTTTGCGTTGCAAAAGTACATGTTGTTTGTAGTGGGAAGTTTTCCGAAAATAAGTTGTTTTTCGTAGGTCACCGGAAACATTTGCTGTAATACGATATCAATTTGCTATGGAAGTTTGTTTTTATGGTGAAAAAATTATCTATGAATTATTGAATGAGAGTACAAAGGGGCAGATGGCAATCAAACAAATTAATTCGGGTTCTTTGACTTCGATGTTGAAATTTTGAAATCTCAATTTTGATCCTGACTTTTTTTACTTCTATTTTATATTTTCGATTTTGAATTCGGAAATTTCATTTTTCACATTTTAGTTTTAATGTTTCAATACCGATCTCGCTATTTCGATACTCGATATTTCGATTTTTTGATTTCGATGACGCTTCAATTTCGATTTTTTGACCTGTAAAACTCAATTTCAATTTTTCGATTTCAAATTTTGATGTTTACACATATGTACTTTGATTTCGATGTTCCAATTTTGACTTTTGTATTCGATTTTTCGTTTTCGATTTTTTGATTTGTGTGCTCAATGTCGATATTTCGATTTCGATGTTTTGATTTGTCGATATTTCGATTTCGATTTATTGCAATCGATTCCTCTGTTCTGATTTTTATTCGTTGCAATGAGTTTTGAGGTTTTATTTTTTTATTCTAATTTTGATATTTCTATGTTTCAATTTCGATTCTTCGACTTCAATTTTGATTTATTTGCAATCGATTTTTGATTTCGATTTTTTGATTTGTATACTAGATATCGATTTTTTGATTTTGATTTATTGCTATCGATTTTTTGACAACGATTTTGATATTTCAATGTTTTAATTTCGATTTCGATTTATTACAATCGATTTCTGAATTCTATTTTTCGATTTGTTGCTATAGATTTTTCCTTATAGGGTTTTTAACATCGATTTTGATTTATTGCAATAAATTTTTAGATTTATATTTTCGATTTAAATTCTGATGATGATTTACTGCAATCAATTTTGGGTTACAATTTTTTTGATTTTGATTTTGATGTCTCGATTTCAATTTTTCGGTTTCAATTCTAATTCATTATTATCAATTTTGAGGTTTGATTTTTTTATTTCATTTTTGATGTTTCGATGTTTCGATTTCAATTTTTTGACTTCGATTTTGATTTCTTGCAATCAACTTTCGTTTTCAATTTTTTGATTTTGATGCTGAATATTAATATCTTGATTTCGATTTTGATTTTTTGATTCTATCAATTTCGATATTTTCTTGTTTCGATTTCGATTTTGATTATGATTTCTATTTCGATATTTCGGCTATGAATCTTTGGTTTCGATTAATTTCGATGCTGATTTCGATACGTCAATTTAGTGTTTAATTTTTGGTTTCGATGTCTCGATTTTATTCTCACCATTTAAAAATGTCATTTTTAACCGCGATTTCTGAGACATTAAAAATTGTCCAAACTGCATCTTCAAAAGAACCAAACTTATGGAAAATCGTTCAATGTGCAACTTCCGTTAAATAATTTTGTATTTCAATATAAATAACTAGTATCTCGTCATGTTCTGTTTTACGAGTAAATATAAAATCATGGATTCCATTTAGTACATACAACACCTTCCAAATTATCCTACCTCTTTGACATCCCCTTCTATGCAATATCCTGGGTCCTCACTCACCTCGGGGGATTCCCGCAAATCCTCAGCTTTGTTAAATCGTTCATTAATTACGTAAAATGATTTATCGATCGATTACCCCTCGTGAAAACAAAGCTCGAACAAGCTCATATCGAAGAGATTACCCAATCAACAGGTCGCTTCGTCCATTTCACCGGTATAATTAGCCGAATGGTGTAAAAAGAGAATGAAAAAAGGAATAAATGGGAACTATATGGTATAATTACGTCGCGGAAAAGGGTTTTTGTAACCGTTTGCCGTCATTATAGGCGAATTTATTCATTGTCGATTCCAAAAAGGCCGCAGCTTAACGGGTGAAATAAATTCGCCAAAGGAGAGATGATCTAAACGTTAATCCTCTTATGTGCGTTTTCACATGAGGTATCGCGTACTGCAACATCACGAGAGGGGAGGTTCACCCCATTTGTAAGTTTTATACGCGTTAACCTCGCGCTCGGGAATAAGTTTGAAGTTTATGTTACGCGTATAAGTGAACATGTACGACGTACGGCACGGTCTCTCCGTGTAATATATGCGGCTCTCAAGTTCCAAGTAAATCCGCTGATATACGGTGTAATTAGAACGAGAAACCGCTAAAATTTAAATTCTGCCTCTATACAGAAAGGTACGAGTATATAAATACAGAACGTTATAAGGCCGAGGTAATACTTATGTCTCCGCAAGACTGCTTTAACGCCGTTTGCTACAGATTAATGAAGTCAGCGAAAATTACATTTATCGTTTCCAAAGCTCCAGCCCGATACTACGCCGATCAAACCTTTGTCGCAGAAGGCGCTAATTCAAAAGCATCGACGAAAAGCGAGCTTTTATCACGTCTTTAAAACGGATTAAATTTCCTCGAAAACAGGATTACACCGGAAAGCGTATTTTAACGGCCAAAAAACACTTGGGGATGTTGAACGTGTCCTTGAAAATTCCAGCATTTTTCTCGCCTGTTTATTTTCGACAAGAGTTATGGTATCCTGAGCGAAGACATGATTTGCCTCGTGAGCACGGTCACGCATCGATGGATGGATTTGTGCGTCGTAATGTTGATATAATAAATTGTATAAGTACAAGATCCACATCGACGAAAGGCGAAGTGTTGGAAAGTGAAGTTGATGTTGATGGGTCATTGTTACTTGATTATAAGTGAAACATGAAAGGGAAATTTTCGGCGATGTGATGATTAGCATTAGTGACCTGCATGGAAACGTTCCCAGGCTTGTACCTGTTGATATCGCGGATTACAAGAATTGTAGAAATTTGAATTTCAATTATTAAAATATCATTGAAGTTTTCCAAGGCGTAATTAGCCCGTGTTGAAATTTACAAAATTCGTTGGTCTTTTAACATTTTAATTAGAATATGAATTGTTGATGATTGAAAGCCTTCGTTAGTCTTTGATGGCTGACTCGTTAATCGTGACTCATTCCTAATGAAATAAAGGCAAATAAAGGTGAGAGAGAAGGTGATTACGGTGAGTTCAACAATTTTGATTTCGAGGGAGGAGGCGGAGAGGGGCAGGGAAAGGGCAAAATAGTTTTCATTTGTTGGAAAATGGCCTTTCGTCGGATTGAAAATTGATATTTGGATTTGTATGTGTTCAAATGAAGGGAGGAGGGGGAACAGAAAAAGGGCAAAGTAGTTTTTATTTGTTGGGAAACGACCTTTCATCGAATTAAAAAAAAGTGGAAAATTTTTTATCTAGAGAATTTTCTTCATATCTTTTGCAGTGCTTGTGAAAATTGCAAAAAATTATTTACACTACTTTTTTTAAATTGTAAATGGAAGATTGCTTTGAGCTAAATTTTTGTTGTAAATGGAAATGTTAAGGAGCTTTTCACTTATAATTTTCCTGCGAAGCACTTTTTTTTAGACAAACATTTATTTTTCATAAATTAATGAATCCTTAAAAATTGATCGAGTATTGAAAAACATGTAAGGAAAGGACACAAAAATAGCTGAACCCCCTTCCTTTCCCCTGGAGAAAACTTTCTGTCCATGAAGTTGAAAAATTTGCGTTTTCGCGCACAAACTTGTCTTTTGAAAAATTATCCTAATTTTTTTCTTTATTATTTCAAGCGTGTAAATTTTCTTTCAGTAGTCGGAATTTTAAGCTGGAGAGGTTAACAACCTTTTATGAATTTTTTCTTTGAAAATTAATAAATTTGTAATTTTCAATGAAAATCTTGATAACATGAAATTCCTAATTTTTGAACTCAAAAATGATTAGTTATTGAGTTTTGGGATTTTTTTCAAGCACCCCTCCCTACCTTTTTTCCTCAAACTGTCTCAAAAATTGCGTCGTTTGTTCGTTTGTGTGGAGATACTCGTAGGTCAAGGTATCTAGAACGTGTCAAGGTGTATCTGAAGCCTATTTTTCGAACCCCCCCCCCTCTTTCGTTTACCCAACAAATTTTTTTATCATCATGTACAATTTTTCGAGAATTTTTTGTGCAAGTGACTTACAAACGGCTAATTCTGAATTGTTGGAGCGAATTCCCTCTCCCTCCTCTTTCTTTAGTCACTGAAATGAATCTATAATCATTGAATTCTAAAATTCTTTGAGTCAATTTGATCTAAAAATTTTTCTCTATTGAAAAAAATTTACTAAAATTATTTTGAAGATTTTGGTGTAAAAAATTGTAAAAATGACGTAACTGCATGTTATTCTCCCCTCCGCTTCTATTTTTTTTACCCATATTCGCGTATAAATATAAACACTATCGTACGAAAATCACTCACGTCATGCTGAGTCAGCGGTTCCTTTTTCACCCTCTTCCCCCTCGTCGCATTTTTAGACATCGCGTCACCATCAGGAGAAAAAAATTCACCGAAAAGTTACGATCTTGGGACTGAATAAATTAACGGCTTTCACGAAAATCGCGATAATTACTCGAAGAACTAAAACATCATTGTAAATATACTGGAATCCGGAAAAATGGAAGCTACTACAAACAAAAACAGCTGGGGACGATGTAACGATACGTGTAAAAAGGTGGCAAGATTATTCGGCCGGTTTGGTCTGGCCGATCTGACGAATTTATTATCGTAATTATTAAACCATATTCGTGTCCATTGTAGAAGCGTATTTTAATTAAAGAACGACGGCGACGCCGACAGTTACGAGCTTCTTTATGGACGAAACGATTAAGGAAAAAATTTTCGATAACGCTGCAGGCTTCGATTTAACTTTTTTTCGCGCTTTACGTGTTGAAAAAATTACAAAATTACGAACTAGCGAATATTTAAATGGTTTTTTGTGGCGTTAATGCGCGTACTTGTGTAGTTGCAATTTTGTCGAACTAACGAACTGGTTCCTTTAGGAATTAATTGCGAAATTATTCGGAGTTAATAAATTATTCAAAATAATTTCAACGTTTATTTATTTAGACGATGTGATAACACTAAACACAATGACCTAAAATGTCCTTGAGATTTTTTTCTTTCTCTTAGCCATCATGCTCACGCCGACTTATAACGAGCACCTGGAGATTTATTTTGGTAAATATGCTGGAAACTAGTTAGGGGAGTAGCAGGTTAATAAAAAGTACGCGAGGTAATACGACCTAAACGAAATATGTATCGTGAGGTTTTAATTAATAGTGCTAGGGTGCCGTTAATAGGTTTTGATATTTATTCTTTATTTTGATACCGAGTAACGTGCATGTGAGCTGCGCGAAATGTTCTTGCGGAGGTTCGAGTCCGTGCGATGTGATTTGTGTGTGTTTTTTTTCCATGGAAAATTTTTTTCGCGTTGGATGCGGTGTCCGAGTGATGAATGTGTTTGGTGATTTGGAGATTGCAGCGGTGCTTTTTCGGGGATTTTCGCATTTTCGCGAATGGTAAGATTTTTTCGAGATTTTAGTTTCGCAAATTTTTTTCATTCGTAAGAACTTAAACGGAATGGCGAATAATTCCGAAATGATTTAGGAGCCTGGAAATGTATTCTTGGTTTGGTTTTTCATCCGCTGTGGATGTTGAAAGTTCGATAAAAAATTATCTTCTTTTTTGAGCTGGTTTTTTTCACGTGATTTTTGAGTTCGGGGAAATTTTTGTCATAAATCGTTAGTTTCTTATCTTTCATATCGAAGTAGACAAATCTCGGTGAAGGAGTTCGTATTTTGTGAATTTTTTTTTGAAGGTGTGATACGTAGTTGATGAATGTTATTTCTAGAACCCCTGTTTCCCCCCTCTTCCGGATTCTCTTTTTATTAATAATTCAACTGATGTGCTTTTGAGAAAGTTTCAAAATTATGGTCATTAACATAATTCGATTAGAGAAGTATCTTTAGAATTTAAATACGGGCAGTTTCGTTGTTTTCTTTGATGATTTTTTTGAACAGAGGAAGCGAAGATTGTCATTGGAAATATTTAGTGCTAGTCAAAATTGTATGAGTTTCTTGAAGAACAGTTTTTATTTGTTGGTTTACTCGGTATTAGTAACAGGTTCCAAGTTGAATGTATTTAGTGGGAGAGAGGGGGGAGTTACATCTGAAAGGGGTTGAATGTGTGAGCATATTGAAGATAACTAAAGAAACATACAACTTTTAAATTTCACATTTTCACTTCAATCCATTTTGAAATATTCCAAAGACTGAGCTATTCTAACCAAGTCCCAAGTCAACCCATCAATATCGAGACATCGAAATTGAAATGATGGAATTCATACATCCAAATCGATGGGTCAGAATTTCAGTGTTGAAATTATAATGTCGATCAAAATAGTCGAAACATTGAAATCAAAATGTAGATTTTGAAACCGCTGAATTGAAATATCGATATCAAAATATCGATATGAAGCATAAAAATCGAAATGCTGATATCGAAACGTCAAAATCAAATATCGAAATTGAAAGAGTAAAATCGAAATATCGATAGCGAAACGTTAAAATCGAAACATCGATATCGAAACGTCAAAATCGAAATATCGATATTGAAATATTAAAATCAAAATATCGGTATTGAAACATCTGAATCATCTAAATCAAAATATCGATATCGAAATATTAAAATCGAAATATCTATATCGAAACATCAAAATCTGGTATCGAACCGTAACTTCTAAATCGAAATATCGATATCGAAACGTTAAAATCGAAATATCGATATCGAAACGTCAAAATCGAAATATCGATATTGAAATATTAAAATCAAAATATCGGTATTGAAACATCTGAATCATCTAAATCAAAATATCGATATCGAAATGTTGATATTGAAACATTGAAATCGAAATATCGATATCGAATTAGCAAAATCAAATATCGAACCGAAACTTCTAAATCGATATATCAAAATCGAAATATCGATATTGAAACATTAAAATCAAAATATCGATATCGAAACGTCAAAATCGAAATATCGATATCGAAACGTCAAAATCGAAATATCGATATTGAAACTATAAAATCAAAATATCGATATCAAATTATCAAAATCAAATATCGAACCGAAACTTCTAAATCGAAATATCGATATCGAAACGTCAAAATCGAAATATCGATATTGCAACATTAAAATCAAAATATCGATATCAAAATATTAAAATCGAAATATCTATATCGAAACATCAAAATCTGGTATCGAACCGTAACTTCTAAATCGAAATATCGATATCGAAACATTTAAATCAGAATTTTGATATAGAAAAATTAAAATCAAAATTGATATATCGATATCGAAACATCAAAATCGAAATAAGTATCAACATCGAAACATCGAAACATCGAAATTGGAATGTATCGAAATATCAGAACGAAATTGTTGAGTCGATAAAATGAAATTTCAAGATCGAAATCGATGTAAGTATCAAAATTTTAGTTCTACAAACAACGAAGATATCGAAACGAAAACATCGAAATGGAAGTAATGAAATCGATACATCGAAACTTCATTATGAAAATCAAATCAAAAGCATCCTGCACTCTGTTATGCATTCTTTCGGTCTCGAACCTCATCAAACCCTAAAATTATGTCCCGATCTGGGTTGCAAAAGAAAGTTAACGAGGATTAGGCAAATTTCAAAGTTGCCAATATAACGATCTCCGATATAGCTTCGGGTTAAACGTCATACGACGAGTTATACGATACATCTAAATAACAATCGGAAACTATGCAGCGTGTCATTTCGAAAATACCTCAAATGGGAATATTTTTTCCACGTGTTGATGCGTTTTCAAATAGACAGCGAAAAAGAAAAAAAAAGAGGGGGCAAACTCGTCCGAAAAAATACAACTAACGAGCCAACGTCGCTTCGCAAAGTGAACGTTTTTCAAAATGTCAAAATCACATCGTCAATTGGGAACGCGACGTTCGGACGGGGGAAATTTACAATTCGACGTCCTGCGGGAATATTCACGCTGACATAAGCCAATCAACGGATACGATTGAATATGCTGAAAAAAAAAAGTTCAGAACGAGATAAAAATTATAGCCGGATTTTCACGTGTATGTTGCAGAATGTAGTGAAAAATATGCGAAATGTGGCTAAAAAGAGGTGTAGGGGTGTATGGGGGATGTAGTCCTTTTTGCGGATGATGGAAATGAAAAGATGAAACGAGAAGGGATATGGATATGTTTTAAATTCGCGACTGTGTTTTATTCTGGAGCAAGTTTATTTGTGTTTTATTTACTCGGCAAGTTGGCTTTTGCGAAGTATTGGGAGTGTGTGTGTGTATGTGTACATGAATACGTGGAGCATATGTATTAAACGAGTTCAGTATAGGATATACTTTCGTTTTTCTGTACATTAGAGGAGTAAAGTTTTATTTTATGTTTACAGAGAATCACGGACGGTGCTTTAGTTTTCATAGTACGAGTTGATGTTGACTTTTGTCTCATATCGTTGTGGAAACGTCGCCCGTACATTCCATGCTGGCATAAATAAATTCGGCCGCAACGGATGGACCTGAATTGTGGTCGCGTCGCATTTACTCGCTGCGAATAATGTTGGTAGATTTCTTGGAAGAGAAACGTTCGCTGTTTGCCGTTTAATCCGTTCCATTAACTACTTTGTAAGTATTCGAGAAATTCGTATTTTTGTTTTTTAACACGACGTCGTTTATAGTACGATGCACGACGAAGTTTTTTTTTTTTCGCTGTGTGGTAACGCTGACGTTTACAACTTTACAATAACGTCGCGAGCCAGCGCGTTCCGCCGTGCCGGAAACGTGGAAAGTTTGCGTTTTTGATGTTTTTCGAAAACTCTTTGTACTCGTTTTCGCCACCGGTTGGTTGCAGTAAACCCCGAGGTGAAAATATTTACGACTTTGGAAATTATCCGCGCGCTGGCGTAATTGGCGGAGCGCTCGGTGTAGCAGATTTCTCGAATAGTTCGCTCGAAATTAAAACGTTATTTCGTTTAATTTTACGTTGAGGTTTTTCTATATACGATCATCCGGAGCGTATGTACGAAGCGAGAAAATACTCTTTATGGTGTTAAAGATGGCGGAAAGTTGTAATTAGAGCGAATGTAGACGTGGAGGGGAGACCGGAGGTGAGATTTACTCGATGTCTTGCACGAATCGCTGAAATGCGAATAAAATGGCTAGATTTAAGCGTAAGTGAAAATTAACCGCAGATTCGTGTTCGGCGTGCTCGAAAACCTTGGAATCGATATGCATGAAGATATTGTTGCGAGCGAGAAATTTCAGCCCCCCTCTACAAATGCTACCCCTTGGAACACGGAAGCTCGGCGAAATTCAACGATAGACGTAAATTGACTTCGGATTTGAGTTCGGAGTGTTCGAAAACCTTGAAATCGGTATGCATGAAGGTATATTATTATAAATGAGAAAATTCCGGCTCCCCTCTCTTTTGTAAGTCCACCCCCCCCCTAAAATCTGTAAGTTCAGTGAAAGCCAGTAATAGACGAAAATTGACCTCAAATTCAAGTTTGGACTGGTGAAAAGTCATGAAATCAGTATAAATGATGTGTCGTCAGTTTTTGTAAATTCAGAGTTACCCCACCATCCCCTCCTCCTTTTGATGGAAAAACCCCCTACATGAATTGGAGCAAAACTGAATAACAACTTCCTGATTTAAAGGTCGTGTGCTTTTAAAAGGTGCAATGTACATAATGTGGTTTTGCTGTGTGGAAAAAATTTCAATATGTCTATATATTCATTTTATGGTGAAGTGGAAGGGGAAATATGGTTGGAGCTTATTGACCTAAGTGCGTTTTCAATCAAAATAGGTGTGCTAATGGAAACTTATGTAATAATACTCAAAAGATTGAAATTTTGGATTTATGTATGCAGGAAATTGTTCAACGAACTGAATAAAATTGAGAGTGGGGATTTGGGTGGACCCGTGGGGAGAGGGGACCTACAATTAAAAACGATGCATTGTCCGATATATCGATTGTATGGTTTTCAACATCGCTGAGCTCGAATTTCATGGTATTTTTTCGTTCAGAAGCACTTTGAGGGTGGAAAGTATGGAGGGGATTTATGGGTGGAGCCTAATTTCATTATATTTGGAACCCATCTGAAGGAATGTTCACCTGAAAATTATTACATAACCTGATACTCGCTACATATGAATTTTCAATGCATCCATATTTGAAAGACATAACTTGAGTGGGTGATGGGGAGTGGGGGCGGGGGTATTATGAGAAGAGTAATCGTGAAATATGATAACATATCGTCATGTATATCGATTTCTTGGTTTTCGAGGTCGCCGAATTCGAATTTCAGGTTATTTTTTCATTTCGAACACTTTTATTCGAGCTATTCCACGTTGGATTCCGTAATTCATTAAAATTTCCAATACCAACGTATAAAATTTCTCGATACTAGAATTTCGTTCAAATTACACGGATGAAAAATTCTATTCTTGACCGATATCGAATCCCGGAAGCTAATAAAAAGAGTAAACATCTTCGTAAATAAAAAACCATACAATTGCAATACGTCCATCTGTGAATTTATCTACGTTCCTTACTAATTTGGACGAGAAATCGACGAGTATATTAGGAAATTATTAAATAGAAACGTAGAATAAAGAAGACAAATCGATTGGGAAGTATAATGAAATGGTTTTCGCGTATAAAATGTACTTTATAGGCTTTGTTCGCCAAGAAGTATTTCAACAATCGTCGAAAGGAAATGAGCGACTATCTTGGAAAAGGAAATCAAAGCGAAGCTAAAACTTAATATTCTGTTCGTATCATTACTCGATAATTCCGTTTAATTAAGTCGCCTCGTTTTCGTATCGTCTACTTATATTCTATCGATCTCCTAAGATCAATTTTGCTTTTCTTGTTTGTGGAAAAAAAACGAAATTTACAAATAACTAATAAATGGAAATTTGCGCTAAATTGGGGAAAAAGATAAAAATTACTAAGATCGTTGATGATGAAAAAAAAAGGTGGAGTAAATAATGGCGTATATTTTCTCTTTTCTTATCTTAGCACAGGTTATGTTTTGCTTTTTGAATATCGCTTAATATAAGGGTTGAATCGAAATAAATATCTTGATTTTGTTAAAGTTTCTTATCAATGACGTTTTAAGTTAACCAAGTTTTAAAGGAAAAGTTTTCAGGGAGGCGGTCGCTTCACTTTTCCAGATTTAATATACAACTTTGGCGGTTTCGAATAATCATTATAGCTGGAATAAATTTATGGGTATTAAACAAATGGCGGCGTTGCGAAAACTAGGGCCCCTTTAACTTTTCCGTGCTACCGATTTCTAAAATTTATTACCCACTTTTTGGTTAACCAGAAGTTATCTACGTGAATCTTTTACAATAAGTGTATTTAAATTCTTCGCTATAGAACCTATTATCGCTTAATCAAGTTTTCCTTCTTGTATTGTTATGTTATCGTGTGTGTTCTCTTCGAACCTTTATAGTGTTTCTGTTTCATCAGTCAGGAGTGTTGGAAAGTGATGTATTTGGGGAATTGATACCATGTTTGAATTTTGTGGTGAATTTAAAGCTGCAGTGTTCAGTGTCTTGAGAGGTTGATTGATACGAAGAAATTATTTATATGAATTTTTAAAAAAGTATGAGAAGTGTAAAATTTTGCTACATTTGGAATAAATTGTTCCAAGTTGGGAAAAGTATTAAATTTTTGGCAATTTATTATTTCCATTTAAAAATAATCGATTTTAATTTCGATATTTCTACTCGATTCCAATTTTGATAATCTGATTTGGAAAAAATCGATTAAAATATTGTGATTTTGTTTCAATATAGCAATATTTCAATAATTCTGTTTCGACACCAATTTTTTTTATGCTGTAATTTTTATTTTCGGACTTCGATATTTCAATATCTCGACTTCGTAAAACTCGACTTTGACATTAGATTTCGATGATTCGATTTTGAAATCCGATATTAATATAATGATACTTTGATATCTTCATTTCATTTTTTCGATTTCGAAAAAAATCGATTTTGGTATTTTGATGCTTTTATATTTCGATTTTATTCCTATTTTGAGATTTCGATTTCAATAAATCGATTTTTGAATCTCGATATCAACATCACGACCCTTTGATATTTTTATTTCATCATTTCGATTTAGAAAATCGATGTTGATATTTCGATGTCGATACTTCTGTATTCCGATTTCAGTGTTTTAATTTTGATATTTCATTTTTATGATTCATGTTTTAGTGTTGGTATTTCGATATTTTCGTTTCTATGTTCCAGTTTTTATTTTCATATTTAGATATTTTGAATTTTTTCCATATTTCCAACTTTTTTTATCCATTTATCTCAAATCGATCGAATTTGAATGACTTTTATGACATTTTACCCCTGATTTTATCAAGTTATTCGATTCTGAACATTTCAATAAAATGTTTACCATAAATATTTTGACATTTTTTTTATGCATTACACAGTTTTTGTAAATTTTTATTCTTCAAACCAATTTTTTTCATCTTCAAGTATAATTTTTTCAAATTCCACAATTTTTATTACATCTGAAAATTTTAAAACTTTTTAAATTATAAACTTGAATAATTAACTAGAAAAATTTTCTCGTAGATTGAGTTTTTTTCGTTTTTACGCTACTTTGAGTGAATATTTTGACTAATTTATGCTTTTGATTTGACTTTTCAAATCTCTAACATTTTAGTATTTTTTCCTCTACTAAATTCATATATTTTAATATCTTGAACTATAAATTGTGCTTCCTCGAAGCATCGTTCTTTTGTGCTCGCTCACGAATAAATTCATCTTGAATCGAAAATTCTCGCAAATCCGCGCTCCAAGATATACGAAGGCTCCGGCAAACGAGGGTTTTTAATTACCGCCCGAAGACGTGTTACATTTCAAGACGTTGTCTACGTTCGTGTCAATCACTAACAAGACTTATCGTCAAGGTTATCAGGATTATGATCGTATTTGAGATAAATGTGACGTTGATATTCGGTCAAACGATGGAGCAGTCTCTGAAGGTATACGCGACGTTTTGGGAACGTGGAGAGATATTTGTAAACCGGAGCAACAATCTTTCTACGATGGGTTTAATAAAAAGGTATATTTTTCACTTGAATTTCGAGGCTAAGAAAAAGGCAATACCGTCGGGAAATAAACTACACGGTAAATTACCTTAAGGTTATGCCAAGAACTAAATGATATCGAAGGTAATTAATAATATGTCAGAGGTAGAGAAAGGAATTACGTAGGAATTAAGGGGAGTTATGGTATACGTCGGTGGATGCAAAGGGTGGGGTAACATTTAGGAAAGGATTAATTGTACAAGGCACCGAGAAGACGACGAACGCTGGGGATAAGTTAATAATGAAAATTCACCGTCCGGCCGAATTCGCGAGTTTTTCACCTCATTGTACGTAGACTTCGTTGACTTGAGGTAGCTGGAAAAACTAGCGAATGCTTCGGCGTTGATGCAAGGATCGAGGTGTTGGCGACCTGTTTACGAAGGGGAAGACTTAATAAGCATATATGTTGAAAGATCGATACGAGACGACGAAGGAGATGATAGAATAGAAGTGATAAGGGGCGCAAAAAATTCGTCCTGTAAAAGATACTTATCGAATGAAACGCGAAGACGAATCAGCTTTCGTTTCCGGTTACCGACAGTGACAAATGACTGACATTGTTTTCCCGTCTTATTAACATTTTAGTTATTTTCCTTTCATCGCCTTGCGGTTTTCCCTTTTCAAAGGTGTTTTTCTTGGGTAAAGGGAGCGGCGTAAGACAACGTATAGGAAGATGCTGAAAGCGTGTATCCTTTGAATGTGTATCTCAACCCGGCCAAGCTTTAATAGATTTTCCATTGTTTTTAAGATAAATTGCAAGACATCGATTTGACAATGTGGCCTTTTCGTTTGGCGAGACAATTACTACGTCGTTGTATTTCGCAAAGGCGCGAAGTACGATTTTGTTAGCGAGATGGGAAAATGGAGTAATCTTTTCGCAGTTTCTGGTTTCGTTTTATGTTTATTTTCGTTGTTTTAAAAGCGTAACTGAGAAGAGGGTAATTAACGCAGGAGGTGAAGCCGGTGACTCCCAAATGGAGAAACGATAAATGGGAAATATGCGGAAATGTTCGGCAAAAGACGTATGAACGGGTGTGGGGAGGGGATTAGGCTCAGGTGAGGTTTAATTTTTTTTGCTACGTCGTTATTTACAGCTTTTTTCGAGAAGAGGTACTTTGCTTTGTCCTTGTAGGGTATTACATGGGATAGTAAATTCGACGTAGATGTCGGATTTATTTCGTATGGCATGGTGTAGTGTGCAGTGTTGCCAGTGTATTTAGTGGTGGTTGTAATTTTCCCGATTTGAGTGTTGGTGTTAAAAGGAAATTCCAAAGTTTTCCAAGGAAAAAATCGGGGTTTTTGTTTCGGCTTCAAATTTCAGTGTTTTCAATATAATACGTATTGCTTTGGTATCGATATTTTTAATGTAGCCATTTCGATGTTGATATTTTCATGTCGATATTCCTATGTCGATACTTGAATAAAGATATTTTGGTATTGATGTTCTGATATCATTGATATTATATGGTTCCATAACGATATTTCCATGTTAATATTCCGATACTGATATTTCAAGGTAATATTCTAATGTCAATATCTCCATATTGATATTTTGATATTGATATTCCAATATCGATATTACGATGTTGACATTCTGTTTCCATATCGATATTTCCATGTTAATATTCCGATACTGATATTTCAAGGTAATATTCTAATGGCGATATCTCCATATTGATATTTTGATATTGATATTCCGATATTGATACTTCTATGCTGACATTTTGATACTGATGTTCCAATATCGATATTACGATGTTGACATCCTGTTTCCATATCGATATTTCCATGTTAATATTCCGATACTGAAATTTCAAGGTAATATTCTAATGTCAATATCTCCATGTTGATATTTTGATATCGATATTTCGATGTTGGTATTCCGATATTGATACTTCAATGAAGATATTTTGGTATTGATGTTCCGCTGTTGATATTCCGCTGTTGATACTTCTATGCTGATACTTTGATATTGATATTCCAATATCGATATTACGATGTTGATATTCTGTTTCCATATCGATATTTCCATGTTAATATTCCGATACTGATATTTTAAGGTAATATTCTAATGTCAATATCTCCATGTTGATATCGATATTTCGATGTTGATATTCTGATATCGATATTTTTATTTCGATATTCCTATGTTAATACTTCTATGCTGATATTTTCATATTGATATTCCAACATTGATATTTTCATATTAATGTTTTGATATTGATGCTCCCAGATCGACATTACGTTGTTGATTTTCTGATATTGATATTACGATTTAGACATTTTTTTATTGATACCTCTATGCTGATGTTTTTATATAGATATTCCTGTATTGATACTTCAATGTTGATATTCCGATATCGATATTTTGATATTGATATTTCGACACTGATGTTTCGATATCGATGCAGCGATGTCGATATTTCGGTATCAGTATTTCAGTATTGATATATTTAGTAAAATGTTTTTTTTGGGGGGATTCCAAATATTTTTGTGCGAGCCTTTGCTGGTGATTTGCTTATTCGAAGGAATCGCTTATTTACTATAGAAAAACTCATTTCTACGTATATCACTACATTTTTCTCGTATACTTAAATAATTCCAAGATTTTGGTATTCTTCATGTCAAAAATCCTCGAAAACCTTGATTTCGCTCTAAAATAGATAATTTAATTTTTTATAAATTTCCAAAAATTAAGTAATTGAGTACACCTTGAAGGCGAAGTACCGAGTATTCCATTAATCTTAGCTTTTCTGGGAATTTTTATGCAATAAACAATTACCTCAAATATACTTTCGAGCACCCTGAATTTCGTAATATCAACGATCACCATATTTCGGAGATGACCTGTTATCCGCTTTTGACCATAAAAGGCAAAAAAAAAACACTTGTAATTTCCAAATGATAAACGAGATTGGCTCCGGTACTGAAAATCTTACATAAATAAACCCTACCTCTTCCGTGACCTATAATCAGCGAAAAAAAAAACTCGCCATAATCGATTCGAAGACCGGTAAAACAAAATCCTGGTAATATTTCATCGAACGATGCAATTATCGCGAATCTCCCATCTTCCCACGCCATTTAACATATTCCGAAAAATCTGTTAGTTAACGCGAAACAAGAAAATCACGCAGGAATTCCTCGTTCGGTATCTAGTTCTATAAAAATACTGGTTCGCGCCGTTGCCTAGTACGAAGCTAGAATATTCGATATATCCAGGTCAAGTCTAAACTCATTACGTCTTGTGGTGTTGGGAAATTCGTCAAAATAAGTACCCAAAGGGATGAGAACGCGAAGGCGAATCTGGAGTTATACAATCTCCAGACATCGACGACGCTCTAACGAGGTAAATAATCCAACTCGAGTTTGACTATCTGTGGTAAGGCGCAAAAGGCATTTGAATATTGTAATTAAGAGACAGGATACCTTGTGAAGGATATATTGAATTCAAATGGAGGAATAAAATTTCTAATAATTCCGTAGTGTATTACCCTCTCTCGTTTATGGACGTTTGCGCATATACCTTGACCCTTTTACAAAAACACCCTATTGACCGAGTAATAAAGGCTAATTTCTCTTCGAAGCGTCTAGATGTTATCTGAGCTGTCACGACGTAGTATCTCATTCAAGTACCCACATGTTCGAGGAATTATTCTTTCTGGAACATGTGTAAATCTCGGCAGATGTAACAACGAAATACCATCCCTCTCCGTCTCTTCGGACTAATTACTCTTTTGTAAATCGAAACCAGCTTAAGAATTACAATCGAACAAACGCATCCAATTACTACGTAGACGTCACCGCCATCTATTATTAAAAGATAATTTGCTTTCGCGATATGTAATCGTCTGTCAGACAATAAACCGCGGCGATCCGAACAACGCCCATTTAAATGACAATTTCCATATTGTATCTTGGCGAATAATGCGACCCGAGTGAAGCGTAATATATCCAACGGAGAAGACTCGAAAGGGTCATTTCGTTTGTAGGCGTTAGCTTCGCATACGCTCGAACCAGTTCTCCAGCCTTGCCCAAATACCTTAAAAGCCATATCGATCTTGGACGATTTCGTTTAAAATACTCTTGACATCTTAGATCATTGATCAGACTTGTAAATACTTTTGGATCTATGCCTTAGACCGCAGCTGTGAGTTTTCATTTACTCCAAGCGAAATCTCAGAAAGAGACGAATTCCAGTGTACTCCAATCTCAACCTCATTTCAATAAACGCTCGTGGTCAATCGCCACGCGATACCGTTACATGACCGCTCGATATTTCTCGTATTACGTCATCGGTATCCTCAAACATCACCTCAAGGATGCAGCATGTCTCTCGAAAATCTATTCGAGTCTTTCGGGACTCCAAACCCATATCTAATTGAACCGTCATTTAAGGTTTGCGATGGGAAATTATAATCTAAAGCAATGAATCATATCGTCTGAGCAGCGACGAAGTCTCCACGTGACCGCGAATTCTACGAATTTGCAGCCATTCGGCCGCCGAAGGGTTAAAGGTTGGTTCATTTGGTTATCTGGTCGTGGAATATTTCGGTATCGTTCAAGGCTACGCATAAGAGGTGTGTCTTCGGTTGACCATACGGTTATTGTTCCAAGAGCAAGGAAACGTTTTGTAATTACAGTAGCTAAGAAATCAAGCCCGAATTAATAACGTAAATTAAGCTAGTTAATTTTGCGTAATTTATTACCGTCTTGTTTTCGTTTTCTTTTCGACGTAGTAAATGTAAAAGTGAGCTATTACGACTCTTAATTGATACGAGTCACGTTGCGAATGAATTAGGAATTTAGAGATGCTGTAATTATCGAGTTCGAAGGTTTTTGCAATTACGCAGATTGCAGATCCTTTAATTGGACGGAAAATTTTCGCTTTATGGTATCTCAACTGTTTCTCGAATTTTTCGCGATACTTTTCTATGATTTTAATCCGATTCACGTATCGAATGATTAGTTGTTTAAATGAAAAGATCTCGTTCTCGTTTAACAGGGTATCACAGGTAGCAAAATAGTGGAAGTAGTGAAAAAGCAGTGATTTTTAATATAAATTATGAAAGTAGTGAGAAAGTGGTAAATTTTGTCAAAAAGTAGTGCAAGAATGAAAAAACCCGAAGACACGAAATATTTTTGAAAAAATGGCTCATTTTCGATTAATGACTGTCAATTTTTTATAAATTGGCAGCACTGTCGAAATATGTGACGTCATATATATTTTTTAGAATTAAGCATTATAATGCATTTATTTTTTTAATTATAGTTTGTTTTTTTTTTAAACTACAAATTTTCTTCTAATATGAAATTTGACTTCATTGATGTGAAGGGGGGAGGGGAGTTGAGAGATTCTGGAAAATTTGAAAAAATGGTAGTGAAAAAGAAGTGATTTTTCAAAAAAAAAATCAATCCCCTGTGTTGAACTTTCTCGATGATTGTTCAAAAATGAAATTTTCAGTGATGATTTTTAACAAATTTTTGAAAAAAAATCAATATTGACAGAAGTATCATATTTGTAATGTTACAGCTTGAGAACCCCTGTCGCGAGTGAAACGAATTGAAGTACATAATTGCAAGTTTGATATATTCCTGTAAAACTTTATATAAATTTCAAAATCTCAGCAGCCCATTTAACTTTGTAAAAATTTCTGAAATTTTTTAATTTCAAAATTTCTTTGAACAGTTGATGTGGGTTTTTATAGAAATTATTTGAATAAGTAGTAAGAAAAAATAATCGCCCTTGTTCAAACTTTTTTCAAAATTTTTCTTCACGAAAAACTAGCATTTTTTAGGATTTTTGTAAAAGCAAAGGAAAGGTCAAAGAAAAACGAAAATTTACGAAATTTTATGAAAAAAATTTCTTAAAATATAACTCGTTTTGGCCATGTACGGAATCATTTTTACCTGATTATTTCAGCTTTACTATAAGCCTCATGTTACCTTTCTAATAATTTATTTTTCCGTTGGCATTTTTTTAAAGCCTAAAAAAATTTCCATTTAGCTCCCAACTGAGAATTTTTTTCGAGATTAAAATAGCAATATAGTAGCTTGCGAGGTATTACTTACGCGTAGTGAAAAAAAAAACTCGACAGGCAAAGCGGAGAAAAAACTCGATGAAATGAAAACACTCGAAATGCGAATTGTGAAAAGAAAACGAACGTTGGGGGAAAAAGTATCAACGAATAACCATGTAAATTAGAACGCGGAAAAAATTTGCTGCTTACATCAAAGGATAAATTTCGAATTTCGATGGTTTCCATTTCATCAGCAGCGAGAGAAAAACAGGTCAAAAAAGGCGAGATCCGGGATCGTTATAGAAAAACACCAAACGCGTCATTGATGAAGCGATTTTTTTTTTCAGATGCGTTTATATTTATTTTTTTGTTTTTTAAAACTTAAATTAAAAACCTTTAAAAAAGAGGTGAAAATGCGAATAGCGAAGATAACGCCGAGATGAAATGGAAATGAAAAAGAACGCGTAAATTTGAGCGTTTTTTTCCTTTTCGAAAGTCTTTTACGTCGAAATGTTCTGTGAAAAAAATTCCATTGTAACAGGTACGCTTTTTTACCTTTTTCTTGTCAGAAAAGAAATTGTAGAGCGAAGGTTAGATTGGCTTTTTCATTTGGCCTTTGTTTCGTTGTTCGTTTTGTATGCAAAACCTACGAGATGGTTCGATTTAATCAAGTTTTGTTGGATGTTGAGATAATGAGGAAATGGATTTTTCGAAAAAATTTTCAATTTTCGAAATTAGCCGAGCTTTGGCGAAAGTTGCCGTAATCTGTGATTAAATCGGCGAAGCTTATTTGTGTAATATATTCAAATATCTTCACTATTGTGTTAAGTGTTTTGTTGACCAAATTAAAAAAAATAGAAACGAAAGAAAAATTGGTCATGGTTGCGATTCTTGTGAAAAAGTGACTAGGAAGGTCTTCTCGCCGATGTGTGGAAATTTTCCATCGATAGACTTGCGAATTCTTCTTATGAGGGGTTTTTAACGCTCAAAAACGAGATTTTTCGTGATATCTCGAAAACTTGCAAAGGTATAAAAAAAATTCTGGGATTTTAGATATGCTTCTCTTGATTCCTTACAACTTTTTTCTCAGTATTTTTTTCCTCGAATCAACCATTGGTTCTCAAAATTCGCTCCCATGAGTGTTTTTGAAGAAAATTAGGGTAAATGAGATTTCTTCAAATTCAAAATTATAAGTTAAAAAAATATGAAAAAATGTACATAACAAAAAATATTCCTCTTTCAATTCTCTACTTTTATTTTCACTATTTTCATTTACGGTCGATCCTGATTTACAAAAAATATCCCATATATGGGATAAATCATGTGAATTGGATAAAAATGGCGGTAATAAAGTAAGAAATTCCTAATGCTGTTAATATTTTTGGAAAAACCTTTAAAATAAAAATCAGGATGTCAAGAATTTTTTTATTTCTACTATTTTTACCCAATTTACCGAGATTATCTCTGATGAGGGTGTTTTTTGTGGGGCAAGGGGGACAGTAGGTGAAGACTAAGAAGAATAGAGTTGTGAAGAATCAAAAAAGGGACATTTTTTGTTGCGTATATTTTTTTACATGTTTTCACAATTTTGAGTTATTTGGAGAAGGCTCATTTTAACTGTTTTTGCCTCAAAATACACTCTTTATGGTTGCACATTTTGGGAACCAGTGATTACCCTGAGGTAAAAAATGTTTCTACAAAAGTTGCAGCAATTTGAGAGGGACACATTTTTGAATGTAAACTTTTTTGTGTATCTCTTCAAAAAGGAAAACCTCATTTTGGGGGGCTAAATACTTCCATAAGAATAATCTTCAAGAATGTTAATGTAGCATTTCAATGCAGTTGTGGAGGAACCCTCGTGGACTTCTTTTCATAAAGATTACAATTTTAAACAATTTTTCCTTCATTTCCGCCATTTTTTAAAATTTTGCTTACACTAGTTATGCAAAACTGAAAAAAAAACTGATTACCTCCCTTTACCCCTCTGTTAATATATTAAGTATGAATTTATGAGCACTAATGTAAACTTATAGCGGATGGGCACCCTTTTGAGGAAATTTTTGCGGGTCTGCGATGGTATAAAATACGATATGGTGTACGCGAGGCGCTCATAAAGCGGATGAAAATTTCGAACAAGTGAGACGAACGCGATAACGAGGGTAAGAAAATTAAACGGAAATTGAAAACTCTTCTAAATAACGGTAAACTCGAAAAAACGTGACGACGGGAATATTTCGTGTGGCGGTGAAAAAAAAAGCTAGATGATCGATTTAATTAGGTTTTTTCGCCTTTTTTTCAAAACAGCTTTAAAAGGTTTTGAAAGCTCGCTGGAGTAAAGAAAAACACGATCGTTTCGAAGTAAGAAAACAGTATCTTCGATGGCGTCCGGAGGTTGCGGATACTGAAAATTTTATAATCCGGAAATTTAACGGCGCCGTAATTTCTAGACTGATAAACAAACAAGATGGTAGATATAAATCAATAGCGATGGCCCTAATGTATACGGTGGTGTAAGAAACAAAAACACAAAATGTTGGCTTTTGCGTCATGCACGTGTAGAAGAACGTATTGTGCGAACTTTGAATATATACCATTGTTTTGGGGGTATTGCGAAAGGATTTTAAAGAGATGTAACCGTATAGCTGGAAAGGATGGTCAAAGGGCGAAATTTAATTAGGTTAACGAAGGATCAGACAGCTCACGGATGCCTGCGATCGGACGTGATAACAAAATGCCAAGTTTTTATCGTGCGCTTTTTTTCTTGCTTTTTTCCCCATTGTTTTCATCCCAAATGTAGTTTGTAGAAGAAATGTCGTATTTGCGTCCTTTTTCGTCGACCGGCAAAAAATTGGCCTTTGCGATAAAGGGTTTTTTCCGAGCTTCGCATGTTGAGGTTTAACGCGGGATTACCCGATGGATGTCGTGGACGGTCTTGATAAGGAAGACGGAGTAATTGTCTATGTGTGGTCAACTTTGCTAGATTAGATTAACTCGGAGCTATTGTTTCTTATGATATGTGCGAGGTTTAACGAATTGCAGTGATTTTGGTGTGTAATTGCTTCGAGATGGCGATCGGGTACGCATTTTTGGGAAGTTGAGAGTGAGATTTTCCATGTGTTTTGGTGTCTTGCTCAAGAGAAGTACCGATGGTATCTGAATTTAACTAACAACTGTGTATTTGAGTATGTAATGAAGTTAAATCGCAAATAGTGCAGTGAAAGAAGTCGTTTCGAAGAAATAACCATCGGAAGCATTAATTTAGCAACAAGAGATGTTATGAAACGAGAAAAAAAAATGGAAGGTATTTGACATTCCCAAGGTACTCGTTGAATTTTATTTAAAATTTTTGTAATTTCAGAACAAAAATTAAGAAAGTTTTTATCAGTTGAAAATCATTCAGTAAATTCTTTGGTATCTAGTGAACTTGAGCAGTACAGAACTCAAGGAGTTGTGATTATTTGAAATTTCTAAAGCTTCATAGTAATTCTAATTCTTAATAGGGGCAAGATATGCTATAATTATGTCGGATTTTTGCGTATATTCAAATTTGAAGGCCCTTCGAGTATTAGAAAATCTCAGATCACTGGTTCTTTAATTTTGAAAAACTTTCAAAGTGATGATTTTTATGGAGCGTTAATAAATTGCAATAAAAAAAGAAGAAAAATACCAGAAGGAAAAATTTTAAGATGAAAACAACGTAGACAAACGTGCGAGGTGGGAGAGGGTAGAGAGGGATTATTAAAATTCAGACTGTGACTTCGATATCTCGATATTTTGATTGAAATATTTTATTTTCGATATTTTGTCTTTCATATTTTATCTCGAATTTTTTTCACCTCGTTATCGAATCGTGATGTTTTGATTTTTATAATTAATATCTGGAATTCTTCAATTTCGATTTTTCCATATTAATTTATATACTTCGATTTTTCGATTTAGACATTTTCAACTTCGTTGTGTCGAATTTTAATTTCGACCTTGAACTTTCGATTTCGATGTTTCAACTTCGATGCATCGACTTTGACATTTCGACTTTATTTTTCAATATCGAAGTTTTGGTCTCGATATTTCGATTTTGATATTTTAATTTTGAAATTTCATCTTTTGGTAGTTCAATTTTGATGTCAAATTCGATGTTCTGACTTTTACTTTTCGATTTCGATGTTTCAACTTCGATGTATCGACTTTGACATTTCGACTATGATTTTTCAATATCGATGTTCTAGTCTCGACGTTTCGATTTCGATGTTTCGATTTTGATATTTTAACTTTGATTTTCATCTTTTGGTAGTTCAATTTTGATGTCAAATTCGATGTTCTGATGTATCGACTTTGACATTTCGACTTAAATTTTTCAATATCGATGTTCTAGTTTCGATGTTTCGATTTTGATTTTTCAACTTTGATATTTTATCTTTTGGTAGTTCAATTTTGATGTCAAATTCGATGTTCTAACTTCAACTTATCAACCTTGTTATTTCGGATTCGATTTTCGATTTCAATGTTTCGACTTCGATATTTCTATTGTAATTTTTCGATTTCGATATTTCGATTACGATGTTTTGATCTCCACGTTTCAACTTTGATTTGCTGGATTTGATATTTCAACTTTAATTTTTCAATTTCGATGACTGGTCTCAATGTTTCGATTTCTTCGTTTCGATGTTGATATTTCGATTACATTTTTTTATCTTAATATTTCAACTTCGACTTATTGAATTGAAATTTTCGACTTCCATGTTTTGTTCTCAGTATTTGGATTTTGACTTTTCAATTTTGATAATTTTAATATGTATATTTTCATATTTTGATTTACCAATCGATTTCGATATTTCAATTTTTGATGGTTTGAGTTAGATTTTCGTTTTTTTTTTCATTTTACCATTTCAATTTATTTTCATCTGGGTATTTTAATTTCAGTACATCGATATTTTTAAATTTTGATTTCAATTGATGTTTCGTTTTTTGTATCAATAATTTTTTCATTCGGTCAATCATACTCGGCCGTCATTTTATTCGAGCCCACATTAATTTGGAACTTCTCATCTTCATTTTCACCTCGCTCAACGATCCAGAACGTTTCCCAAATAAACCTCGGAAAAACACCGCGTTACAAATTTTCATATCGTGATCTCTTTTCTAGCACCGTCATCGACACGAGACTGCATTATTAATCCGTATCAAATCGGCGTCGACGTCCTTTACGACGTTATCTCGGATGACACTCGAGAAAAAAAAACTACTAGCGTGAAAACGCTATACGTCTTATACGTTTAAACACTGAATAATTAACGATTTCTCGAGACAACCGAGTTGGAAATTTCGCGAAGATTATTCGTCGAGGGTTGACGCTACACGGGACGTAAACGTATTAAAAAGTTATCCGGAAAACGTAAAAACACCGGGGAGATGTATCGGCGCCGCGAGGGCCCGAGAAAGTATTTTGATTTGTCCGAAAAAAAGTTCGGGTAAGTTATGAATTTTGATAAAGCGTCAAGGAAGCGGTTGGCACGTGTCTTTGAAACTCGTGAAGTTAAGGCGAAAATATGAAATTCGATTTTCGACGAAAACATCGAAGATTACGCGACGAAATTAAAAAAGATTTTCGAATTATCTCAACGCCGCACGTCCGTTTCAAAAGACGCAGGAAAAAATTGTATAAAGTTATTACACCAGATAATAAACGTCGAAAACTTTAACGCCGCTAAAGCCCGCGATAAAAAGTCCAAAAAGTATTTGCTCGAGTTGTCATTCGTTAACGATCGTTGAAAAATTCCCGGCGCCTCGTAATTTCTTGAAGGAGACGGCGCATCGGCGACGTCTACGGCGCGAAATTACTCCCGGGGATGACGTATATAAGCCAATTTTTCACCATGTTTTTGCCATTTGTATGAAAAGCTCGACTTGGTGGTTGTATGGGCGCTTGACGAATGGCAAATATTTCGAATACGTTACATCGTTGCCCTTAATGATGGTAAAATCAAAACGTACGTTTGCAGTAACAAAGCGTATATATCATTCGATAATAGCGTAGACCCGTTAATGTTATAATATATCGAAGAAATAATGCTACGTATTATATAATACAATAATCAATAAAAGGGTGATGCTTAAATAGCGTAATATTTTTGCCGGACCTACTGTTAATTGTTCGGTTTCGTAGGTTTCGAAATATATGTAGTACATTGTACGGTGGCGATTAAATACATCGCGTACGTCGTCGTAGCTGCGTTGAAATAATTACAGCTTCGAATTCGTACAGCAGCGTATGCGACGCAGCTAATAAATTAAAATGTAATTGAAATTCGGGCACATGGCCAAAAAAATGCTGCTTCCGGATTAAACGACGCGGTACGGGGAAGTAATCACCGTAACATATTTCCATTGGTAAATTCGTGCGGATATGTACAAGTACCCAAATGCTTGGCGTTTGGTCAGCGTTGTTAATTAGCGAAAGTCGAGATAAACCGGAGTTCCGCAAGTTTTACGAGTACATTTTGTGTCATATTTCAACTTGAAGTGTGCTCTTATCGATTATCATATTGTAGATTCGAAATTTTGTGCGGTTACGTCGCCTTAGGAGCTTCGCTCGGTATACGGTTTGGTTTTCCGGCCAAAAAGCACGAGTGGAGTTGATAATCTGAGTGCTCGGCCGAGTGCGGTAATTTGCCGGAGATATTGTCGTATAATGTGGAGATATCGAGTGGAATGTTTCAAGAGCGGTGAAGTGCGCGTGAAATTAGACGATAGCGCGATGATGTTGCGGAAATGTTGACGGATTGTTGATGTAGCAGTTTTCGTGGAATGTTGATTTTTGCGGTTATTTTTGCCGAATTTTACATGAAAGTTGACAAAAAGTTGCAACGATGTTGAAGAAATGTTGATGTTGCGGAAATGTTGACGGTTTGTTGATGTAGTAGTTTTTGTGGAATGTTGATTTTTGCGGTTATTTTTGCCGAATTTTACATAAAAGTTGACAAAAAGTTGCAACGATGTTGAAGAAATGTTGATGTTGCGGAAATGTTGACGAATTGTTGATGAACCAATTTTTATGGAATGTTGATTTTTGTCACTAAATTCATCAAATTTTTCATATTACGTGGAAAAAAGTAGTAGGGATGTTGACAAAAAGTTGATGAATTGATGCAACAAACTATATAGAATGTGGCTTTTTGTCACAAAATTTATTAAATGTTGATGTTGCGAAAATAAATAAACGGAAATGTTGCAGTTGAACTGTCAAAATCTTATTGAAATGTCAACAAAGTGCCGAAGCAACGTTGACGAAATGTTGCAGCAAGGTGTCAACATTTTGTAACAATATTGAGGAAATGTGGTCAAGTTGAAGAAATTTTGTTGAAACAACAAAATGGATCAAAAGTTGCTATAATGTTGAGAAAATGTTGATGCTGCAACTATATCGACAAAATGTTGCTATCATGTGGATAAAGTTTCCATTCACTGGGTGTTTCATCAACATTGATGAAACTTGGCAATAATGTTGATGAAATATTGACCGAAAATTTAAGAATTGTTGACCTTGGACTCCAGATAGCTTCGATATTGCATTGAATTTCTTGAAAACTTGCTGTCGCGTAGTTGTAAAGTCAACAATTTATTGGTGTCATCGCAATATTGATTCATTGTTGCGCTGAAATTATGGGAAAGTTTCAAAAATGTGGCACGAAAGAAGAAGAAATCTCGACTTGTCGACAAAACCGAAGAAATGACGGCATCTAAACACGTAAGATTGAATGTTTCTACAATGTTGATGGACTATTGCAGAAATGTTGCTGAAAAGTTGAAAAAGAATTGCATTATTCATGTTTTGCGCAAAATGTGAAGATATCGCTGCAGCATTATATCAATCTTAAGGAATTTCAATGTTGCGCAAAATTGATTAAATGTTGCAGCGAAATTGAAGAAATGTTGATGGTGCAACAAACATGGTTGAATATTTGCAAAAAAAGTTGCAGAATATCGGGAAAAAATTGATGATTTTTTGTTGATGTTGTCGCAAAATTGATTGATTGTTGCATTGAAATTGTGGAAATATGGCAATAACGTGGTATGCAAGTTTGTATGTTGCAACGAAATCAATTGAATGTTGATGTTGCATCAACATTGCATGTTTCAAAAGAGATACCAAAATGTTGCAAAAATTTGAGTCATTTTTGTTGCAACAAAATCAATTGAATGTTGTTGATGTAACGTAATTGATTGGATGTTGATGTTGCCACAACATTGCATGTTTCAAAAAATGACTTCGATGTTGTAAAATATTGAGTAGTTTTCGTTGCAACAAAACCAATTGAATGTGAGTGTTGCAATGTCGTCGCATGTTTCAAAACATTTTCTAAAATGTTGAAAAAAATTGAATAATTGTGGCAAACAATTACCAAACAACATTACTTGAATCAACATCAACAAATTGACAATGTTTTAGCAACGTTAGATATTGTAAAAATTGATACACGTGATTCGTTTAAAATTCACCATACTTTTACGTCCATTCGACTCGAAGAAAGGTTCGGACATGAAGTAAATCGTGGCCCACATACTATAACGTTCTTACAACCCTTCCCTGCCCGCCTCCTCTGGTAATTCCACGAGAAAACGCAATCCCCACGAGAAATTTGATTCGAACGCCTATTAGAAAAGTTAGCGTAGGCCTCGAAGGATGAATAATAACAGGACTAAAGTGAAATTACATTCAGCTCCGTAGTGGAAATTGTGTATAGCAACGGCAAGTACTGGGCAAAGGAAAAAGGCGACGGTGGGCGCGATAAATTGTACGATTTCGTTAATGGTCCGAAAGCACTTATAATATGTAAATTCGCCTTCGATATTATCGACGTTACTTAAAAAAATTCCCATTCTTGAGACTTGCTTTTTTTCAAGCCTCGAATCGGTGCGTGTGTTAATGTGCGAAAGTACGCTTCGGATCCCTTCGCTAAGCAACCTAAGTACTCGCAAGAGGCGAGGTAAAAGGTCGAGAAACCATTATCGGATGTATCGTACGTTTAATACGTCTGTTAGCCCGTTCCTTTGCCCGGAGTGCGTTTTTAATTACAATGTGACAGCGAAAACCCTTCCAGGTAAACCTCGTATGTCACGAACAAATGCCGCAATGCGAAACTCGAAACGAAGTAAGGCTTCTTTGAATACTTTAATGCTTGTAGATGGCTGCAGTTAAAAGGTTACTTTTCTCGTGTTCCGTGTTTATCTTGGGGTTTTGTTTAGTGGGGATGGGATATCTGCGTGTGTATGATAGCAAGACGAAGCGAGCAGGGAACGTTTAGTGATACTCGAGGATACGACGTAGTGGATGGTGTGGTTTTGGCGCGAGCTAATTTTCAAATTAGCCTCTCGGTGTACATATTTGTACGATGTAAGAAAAAAAACACATTTTGGTATGGTTAGATTACGTACTTGCTCGCGTTAGGTATATGGTGTGTTTGTTTTTTGGGTTTTAAGGTAGAAGTTTTTAATGTGCATGGTACACGTAGGTAAATATGGTTTACGAAAATCCGAGGTAAGCCGAATTAACGAGATTAGTCGTAAAACAGCGGACAAATATGTATGCATGATAATTAAAAATATTCCTTTTACGCTCGCGAATAATATTACGAAAATGGTAAAAAAAAGTACCATCTGTGTAAGTAACGTCTAAATGAAAAATGGTCCTGAAGGGTTTATGCAACGCTGCTTTGAAGCAGTCTATCGATGGTTCTGGAATTCTTTTTTTAACTGTGGTTTATGCCCTTAAAAATGATGTATGCGCTACAAAATATCTTAAAAACTTGAAGAGATAATGAAAAAATCCAACTGTTGGAATTTGTCCCTTTTAATTCCCTATAACTTCTATTTGGGCCGTTTTTAGGAGCATGTTCCCCCTATAACGTCAGGGAATCGAGGCCCGAGGCAGCATCCACGGAATAGAAGCCAAGAAAGATAAATTACTGATAAAAACCGAATGTGACTTATTGACTTGTAAACATCTCATTGTGCAAAACAATTTGATTAATGAAAGATTTGGTTCAAATTGCAAAAAACTATCGAAATATGGTTAAAGTGGAATGAAATTAATCGAAATTTGTTTAAAATTAAGCTAAATTCTCAAAATATTGTTAAAATTGTTTAAAGTAGTTCAATATTTGCTCAAAATTGCACGGAAACAGTTGAAAAGGTTGTTAGAACAGTTTAGAATAAATCAAAATTTATTTAAAAATGCTTAAAATAATGCAAAATGTTGTTGAAAGTGTTTAAAGTTGTTGAAAATTTTATAAAAATTACATAAAAACTGTTAAAATATTGTTAAAATTGTGCATAATCAATCAAAATTTGTTGAAAATCGATAAAAAAAATACACAAAATTGTCAAAAAGTTGTTATAATTGTTCAATATTTGCACAAAGCTGCATGAGAACTGTTGAAATGATGTTAAAATTGTTTAAAATTGATCAAAATTTGTTTAAAGTTGCTCAAAATGCACAAAATTTTCAAGATGACGTTAAAGTTGAACAACTTTGTAAAGCTTTAACAAAATTTTGACAATTTTGTACTATTTTTACCTTTTTAACAGTTTTCATGCAAATATGAACAAATATTGAACAAATTTTGAACAAATTTAACAACATTTTGACAATTTTGTGTAATTTTTATGCAATTTTTCACAAATTTTGAGCAAACATTGAACAGCATTAAACAGTTTTATGAACATTTTGATAATTTTGTGCAATTTTAAACAAATTTTGATCAATTCTACACAACTTTAACAATATTTTAACAGTTTTTATGCGATTTTGATCAAATATTCAACAATTTTAAGCAGTTTTAATAGCATTTTGAAATTATGTGTATCTTTAAACAATTTTCAACAAATTTTGAGTCAATATTGAACAATTTTAAACAATTTTGTGCAATTTTAAGCAGTTTTTAATAAATTTTGATCAATTTTATACCATTTTAACAATATTTTGATGGTTTTTTGCCATTTTGACCGAATTTTTCATCAATATAGTCATTTTTCACAGCTTTTGTGCAATGTTGAGCAAATGTTAATAGGCTGTAATCAATTCTAACAACATTTTAATAGTTTTTATGGAGTGTTGAACAATTGTGAGCAATTTTAAACAAATTATGATCAGCTCTGAATTACTTCAACAACATTTTTGTAGTTTTTAGCCTTTTTAACCAAAGTTTTCGTCAATTTAATCGTTTTTTACAATTTTTATGCAATTTTGAGCAACTTTAAACGGGTTTAACAAAATTTTGACAATTTTAAAGCAAATTCTATCAAATTTGAGCTATTTTTTAAATTTTATTTAATTTTAGTAATATATATTCTGATTCAAATGAATTTCCATGAGTGGAAGATGAGTTGAGTGAGTTTTTTTTTTTAAAATAATGATAAATTGCTATTAAATATGATCTAGGGCTCTTTCGCCCATGTTTTCTTAAATAAGAAAGAAAGCTGCTACGCTGAAGATGGAGCTTCTTACAAATACTTTAGTGTTGAGAAGATACTTTTGAATTCTTTTTCATGAGAATTGAATTGTTATTACAATTTCCCTTGATTTGCACTTATTTCCTCTCCTCTTTTTAAAATTTCTCCGGTGTTGAAGATTTTTTGATTCGTATTAGTACGTTGTGGGTTTGAAAATAAAGACGAATACACGTACTAACGTGCAAGTACTTATGCAAAAGTTTTATATGTATAAGTTTAAACTACATATGGGTCTGTTTTCGACAGCGAGATTTTCAGCAGTCACTTGTTTATAGACAGTTAAAGTTTTATCATAGCATGATAGATTACTAGGCAAGTTTTCTTGCAAGTTGGCGTTAAGTTTACTCGTTGCTGTGCATTTGAACGTGCGGCGCACGCGGCGACGACGGACGATATCAATATATGCAAAAGATGATGGAAAGCAAACGAGGTTACATGTGTAAAAACTTGAAGTTTTCTAGCACCTTGTGTTGGGGTGCGGGGGTATTTTTTAAATATCAATTTAGAATGCTGGCCCGGTTGCGTAGGAAAAATTAAGTATTAATTGACGTATCACGTTTTTACGTGAGCTGGCTCGCGATATTCGCAGACCCTTGTGGAAAAGATGATTGAACGCGGGCTATGTATATTTTTTTTTTCACGTGTAAAAATTGTAGTATTCTGGTCGCGTTCGGTAGCCTTACAAAACATTCTTAGTATGTTACGTGAAAGCCAAAAACGTGGGGAGATTTATGGAATTTAATTAAAGCCGGCGAATATACTTTTAGATTGTATTGATTCGCGTATTGTGAGGTATTTTTTTTGTTCGTCTGGACGCTTCTGACGAATGGAAATTGATCTATTTCGAGTTATTGTGTAACGTGGTATAGGTCGGTGTAGCTGGAAGGGTTTATCTGTGGGTAGCGGCGGAATTTAATTTTTTTGGGTAGTTTCACGTGGATGCGAGGTTTTTCGTTGTTACTTTACGCGCTGGTCGGTGGTGTATTTGCGGAGGGATGATGTAATGAAATGCAATGGTTGGATTTGTTAATTTGGGAGTATTTCAGGTGTGGGAATTGAGTACTGGGGTTTAAGGGGTCACGATAAGTAATCAGTGTTGCATCAAAGGTTTCGATAAGGGTTTTTATGTGAGTGTGTGTCGGTTCTCTTGTGATTGCTGCAGTATGACGTCAACGAAGTCTCTAAAATTAGATTAATTTGTTGGTAGGTGATTGGTTATTGCATTGGAATTTGTGGGGCATTGTAATTTTATAAGGATTCATGCGGCGTTGTGTTTTGTGAGGAAGATACTGTAATTTTCATTTGATGCCAAGTAATTGAAACTTCATATTGGAAGTCGTGCAATCGTGGTTTGTCCATATTTCAATAAAATAATTTCTAAAATATTAAAAACCCACAGTAAATGAAAAAAAGTAAGAATTTTAAGAAAAGCAGTCACCGAATGAAGATTTATAACAATTTGATTTCAATACTTCTATTTCAATTATTTTGATCTTTCGATTTCGATATTTCTATTTTGATGAGTCAATTTTACTACATCAATTTTCATTTTTAATGTTTCAATTTCATCATTTCAATTACGATATTTTAATTTCGATTGCAATTTTTTTTTTGATTTTGATATTTTAACTAAAATTTATCAAATTTTATCAAATCGATATTTGATTTCGATACTTCGATTTCTCGATTTTGCTTTTTCGATTTTATCGAATTTTTGTTTTACGATATTTTCATAAATCGATATTTCAGTGTCAGATGTATTATTTTTAATGTATCGATTTCAATTTTCATATCGATAATTGAACCTGAATTTTTCCATATTTTAATTTAAATAATTCAATTTTTGCGTTTTGATCGCATACTTTGATTTTTGTTTCGATTTCGATGTATCGATTTTTTTTACTTCGATATTTTGATATCGATATGATTTATGTGTTTTGACTTTCTCAGACATTTCGATTTCGAGGTATCGATTTCATTTTTCGATGTTTTAATTATAATTTTATTCTTTTTTTGATTTTTTTTTTTTTGATTTTGAAGGTCATACAATTTCGATGTTTGAATGTTTTTTCTATCGATATTTCAGTTTCGACATCTTGATGTATCGATGTTTGAATTCGATATTTCGATTTTCAAGAATATTTTGACTTTGATTTTTCGATTTCAACATATCGATATATCGATACTCAATTTATCGATTTATTGTATTTTGATATTAATAATATAATTTTAAATACGTTTTCGATTTTGAAGATTATTGCAATTTCGATTATTCGATGTCGATGTATCAATACTTTAATTTCGATATCTCTATCTCTCGTTAGTTTGATATTTCCGCGTATTTCAAATTCAATAATTCGATTTCGATGTATCGATTTTGTTAATTTTGATGTTTCGATTTCGATATTCGTGTTTTAATTTCGATTAATCGATTTTAAAATTGCAATATATCGATTACGATAACTTGAGGCATATTTATCAGCAAACTTGTATAAAAGCTCTGATTTGCTCATCAGTGTTGCACGACATTGAAACGTACAAATATGCTGAAGTATAAGTATGCAATTTTCATTGCATTAATGTGCTATTATCGGTACACACTGTATATATAATTTGCATAAAACACATTTACTTGCATTTTTAAATATTTTTTGACGCGATTCAAGAGCGAACTGATCATCTTGAGGATTAATTTATCTTTTTAATTTTAACTAACATAACGTGTTGTTAAATTTTGTTGAATTCTGTAGACTAAATCATATTAATTATTCAATTTTTCATTTGTTTCAGGTAAGTAAACAGATTTTGGCCAATGAATCGTATTTATATCTCCATTTCCATTGTACCTACCTAGTAACCGGTGAGATAACTTTGAAATATTTAAAATAACCATTTGTACGATGATCTACATAGGTAGATTCACCTGTGCAGCATGCACGAGGCGAATGGCAAGTTAAATGTTTTAAACGATGAAATATGCATTTTAATTTCGAGTTTTTGCGTACTCCACGTAGATACGTATTATAGAGATATGTATACGTATATTTATTAAGGGTCGTTGTCGGTAAATATTAAATTTCAGTGTTACCACATTAGAAATACGCGACGTCGTAGAGATGGCGAACGTGGTAATGGGTGCAAATAATGGGATTAATTTAACGTTATAAATTCAGCGGTAGCAACACTCGGTATGATTTGTGTTCCGCGGTTTTTCCAAGGAAAACGATTGCTTTCGATGATGTCACCGACATTCTGTAAAATTTCACGTTAATGGAATAACTTTGGCGAAAAATCGTCGTTTGGTAAACTTGTTCGAACACGTTTGGTAAACAAATCGATATACCACGTGGTGCGGTGGCCGAGGCGCAATCCTCGGTGTCGACGTATTACGAGGTTTTTTTCGCTACTTTCAAGATCGGCAATACACACGCGAGTAATAAAAGTGCAAACATCGTGAACGCCGGAGCTGTTCAAATATTGATAAAAGTATTCGAACCGAGGTGTTGGGCAGGCGACAAGAGCTTTTGTATCGTTTACGACTGAAAGATAAAATTCATACGGAATAGGAAATTCGAATGTTCGTAAAAACAGGCAAAAATGTAAAGTTTTCGATACCAGCTTTGTTAAATTACCCGATTTTTTTCCCCAAATCAGTGATTCTCAATTGGACACGAATGCGGTACCGATTCCGTAAAATACTCAGTGTACACCTTATCGATTGTTTTTAACTTGTGAGATAGAATATGTTCAAAAATGGTGTTTTTTTTCGTTTACCTTTCTTTTGCGCCCTCATAACGAAATTTCTCCATAGTGGACCCGTTTTCAGTACATAAATCTTCATGTAAGGGGGTTCTATCGCGTATATCGTGTTTAGCATAAAGGAAACTCGGATTGGAAAAAGATGAAAATAATGTTTCTGTTGGGTTTTTTTTCGCTTCCTTATTTCTAAAGGGATTTTGCCATTTTTACCAAGTAGTGGAAATTTATAACGGTGGATAATGTGCAAATTTTAATCTATCATCGTATTTATGCCTTTACCTAGAACCCAAGCGACCGAAAAAAAGTAACGTTGAGTTGATTGATTACGTAACCAGCGTTATCTCGTCGGGAAGAAGTATCGATGAGAATTGACGTATTGGAAAGGTAATCGACGTGTGTATTTTAATGAGGTACCTTTTTTTTAACGGTTTTCAAAGGTCGTTCGCGGTGTAGAAAACCATGACGTGGATCTTATTTTTAGCCAAATGATTAGAATGTGTTTCGGAGTTTTTGGGACATATGGTGATCTCATGCTGCGAACAAATTGTGGATTTTTATGTTGCTGATAAGAAGTTAGAGATTAGATCATTTGTGGAAGATGTTCTAATGAGTGGTGTTCTTAATTGAGTGCAAGTGTCGGAGCAAAGGTGGAGTATTTTTCCATCGTGGGGATTTATTTTTGCGGAATCGTGACGAATTCGATGAAAAATTGTACTCGTGGTTTTGTCTGTGGTCCTTTTAGTTGGTATTGAAAGATTTTTCGATTTGTTTGCGAAATTTACGGAAAGTTTGAAATTTTGAGCACACACAGGAAAAATATTCAGACAAAAGTGTACTTTATTTAATTCTCAACAATTTTTGTTCCAATGATTTTCCCACGAAATTAATTTTTCCATCTGAAAAGACGGCTTTTCATATCGTTTAATCGAATTTTTCCATAAAATCGTCGAAGTTTTGGAAGAAATGCAAAACTCTGTTAAAATCAATGTACCTTGTTCCAATTTTCGGTTCTAGATGAGATGGGGGGGGGCACTTTGCCTCGACCCAAGTATTTCTGAGAGGACTTGCGAAATTTCAAACGGCCACAACCCAAAAAACAATTACTGCTGAATAATCAATCGAAATTTCTAGTTTGGAATGCTTCAAGTATAAAAATGACACAAAGCTGAATTTGCAACTCGCGACGTCGACATGGCGACTTGCGTTTTCGCGTCGAATAAAATGTAAATGACGCAAAAGAGGGCCACCTCGTATGATCGAAGGGCACCGCGAAGCTATGACCGTTCGAGTACCTAATTTCGAAGCGAATGGTATCGTCGCGATTCAATTGTCCAGGGAAATACATAATGGAACAGGTAAACTGTATCGATTTTAAGAAGCACTGAATAATTTTACTAAAATTGGGTTATGGAGGATTTTGAATTCAAGAGAATTATTCGAGTTGGGATTCGGTTTACAGGAAACCTTGGTTTTTTTCAATTTAATTACGTAATTATTCCAAAATGCGACTTCTCAAAGGTATTTTTCTACATGTGAAGGTTCTAATTGTGTTTACATTCGGGTCTATAATTTAGCATTTTTTAGGTAAAAAATCGTCACATCTTGGGTGGATTTTTTCGTACGGAAAATTACACGGTTTTTTGTTGGTAAAAGTTCAACGACGTTAGTTTTTTCACGTTGCTGAAAATACAATATTTCAACTTGTGTTTATTCTCATTTAAATTGGATCGACGCGAGATGAATTCATGTTGAGGTGATATTACTAAAGAAAAATGGAGCTTTATTTTTTCTACCTTTTTAATAAACAAATGTACCTCTGCGGATACAATACGCGTACAAATCGCTCGTGGCGTTTGGAGATTGAAAAAATACACGAAATGGGAGATCCTGGTCTTTTTTTCTAGACGGAGCCGCATTTCGATAAATACCGAAAAAAAAACACGATGGGCTGTCGTGTAGAAGTCACGCGATATTCGAATTACGTTTGGTGAGATAATCGTGCGAGATTTCGGGAAAAAGGCCGAATTAGGTTTTCGATGTGATAAATCGACGACTGTGGACGAGATTTTAATAAAATAGGACGAATTTTCGAGGATACGAGCCGATTAAAATGGCGGTTATGAAAGAGGGTGTTAAGTGGGACGTCAAATAGTTTGTGTTTAACATGGAATAGCCAATTCACCGGAGTCGAGTAGATATATAGTCACCGCGGTAAATATGGCTCGGTATTAAACGCTTAACTCGCCGAAATAACACCCTTTGTGTATTTTCTCATTTACCTTGACGACGTTTTTGCTCTCGGTGCAGAGACGGATTTTTGGACGTTAATTTTCGCCTGGTACATAATTGCCCGCACATGTCTAGTACGCGATGTGCGAACGGACAAAGCGAAACGACAAGTTTAATTGAGCCGTTCAAGTGGCTCTTTTCGAGTGTTCTTGTTTTCGTGATTAAGTCGTGACCATAAATATACACTAGAGAGCTGATATTAAGCAGGTATACACTTGACTAAAGTATTCGATGGTTTTTTTCTGGCGTATTGAGACTATTATGTTAGTGAACTTGATGCGAACGAGTGAACTTGTAAAGAACGTGTGACCTTTTGAGATCGTGACTGATTATCAAACGAGCACGATGAACTATATTCTCGCAGCGCACCGATAACTCAATGAGTTTGGTCAATGAATGGCCGACACGATGTGCGCGTGAAGTGTGATTGTCGTGTTGAGATGAATGAAAGTCGTGGTTGTGTTTTTGGTGGTTTTGTGGGGTGTGAGAGGTTGAGGTAGGAGTGGGGATGGAGTGATGATGGGGATAGTAATTGATTCTAGAGGAGGTAATTCTGATGTCTTGAAAGGATATTTCCCCCATCTTCAGTTTTACATTGTAGGAAGTTCATTGACCTGTGGAATATTGGAATTGAAATATTGGCGTTGAAGTATCGAAATCGATTATCAAAATCGAAATATCGATGTTGAAACATCAAAATACATAGGAATATTGGAATGGGAAAATTGAAGTCGAAACATCAAAATCAAAATGTAGATTTTGAAATTACAAAATCAAAATATTGAAGTTTAAATATTGCCATCGAAATGTCAATATCGACCACCGAAATCGAAATATCGACATCGAAATATAAGCAACAAAATATCGATGGTGAAACATTAAAATGGAAATATCGAAATCAAAACGTCGATTTTGAAATTACATAATTGAAATATTCGAATTGAGCCGTTGACATCGAAACATCGATATCGACCATCGAATCGAAATATCGACATCGAAATATAAGCAACAAAATATCGATGATGAAACAGTAAAATGGAAATATCGAAATCAAAACGTCGATTTTGAAATTACATAATTGAAATATTCGAATTGAGCCGTTGACATCGAAACATCCATATCGACTATCAAAATCGAAATATCGACATCGAAATATTAGCAACAAAATATCGATGATGAAACATTAAAATCGAAATATTGGAATTGAATTATCAAAGTCGAAATATCGAAATCAATACCTTGATTTTGAAATTAAATAATTGAATTATTCAAATTGAACCGTTCACATCAAAACATCGATATCGATTATCAAAATCGAAATATCGAGATTGAAATATCGAAATCGAAGTGTCGATTTTGAAATTACAAATCCGAAATATCGATAATAAAACATCAAAATCAAAATATCGTGATCGAACTTTGAAATCAAAACATAAAAAAATGAAATTTTAAATAAACAATCGACGTCAAATTATAAGAGACGAATTATCGATGTTGAAATATCGATATCGAAATTGAAATATTGGAATCAAAATCGAAGTATTGATGTGAAAATATCGATTTTTAAATATTGAAATCGAAATATCGAAATTTAAGCACTGCTTTTTTTATCCGATTATTCAATCCATTTTTTCATCATCACTTTTTTCTTTTTTTTTGGAGGGGGAGGGGGGATTACTTACATTTTATAAAAATTACCGCTGTACAAATTGAATAAACAAACCGCCAATATTTAGTTTTGAATTAGGATGTAAAAATTCATTTAATATTTTATTTAAATGATTTGGGAATAAAATCTATGATTTTTCCCTCCCCCTCCCCCAAAAATCCTAGAACAAAACATTAAATTGTTTTTAAGTGAAAAAATTCTACAAAAAAAGTTCCAAAAATTGAGGTAAAAACAGATTTACTTGAAGTTACTATGTGAATAATTCCTAAAATTGTATGAATATTTTTTTTTTGAAAACTTCGTGACGTATAAAAATCAAAAGTTCTTGGTAAGTGCGTTTTTTTTTAAATTTTTTTCTTCAAATAAATTGATAAAAATGCGACATTTGCGAGGTCTTTTTGAGAAAAATGATTGCGAATAATTTTTTGTGATATTTTTCGGATCATCGGGATTTTTTTCGTTGTTATGTTTGGTGGATTTTTAAAAATGACATTCCGCAAATTCCCCCTCCCTCTCGCCCCTTCCCCCATCAAGCTCACCAATTTACCACGCGAATCCTCGACTACAAACATGCTCAGATAATCAAGCGTAGCTTCCTGGGGAAATGCACGCGTGGCTGAGGGTGCCGCAAATATGACACGTGTCACGAAACGTCTGAAATTGGCGAGATTTTCGGGCGACGATAACGACACGCGATAAATGTAACGAAATTGAAAGCGGGGCTCGTTCCGTTTGAAGTGGCACCTTTTATTAGCTCCATATGAATAACGCGACGCGCGCGACGGTAAAATTCGATAAAAATATTAAATCTACGAGGAAGGAAAATTTCAGCCTGAGTAAATCTTCGCCCTTTTTTCGCAGACGCGTCGGGCGTCGTCGTCGCTACCTGCGGAACAAGGCTTTTTACCAACTTCCCCGGTCGCGTTATCTGCTCCGAAATGTAAATACAATTGCGCTTTGACGTATAATGGCTGCGTGAATTCGTATACGTGTTTCTTTGGCGATATACTTCAGTGTGTACACGGTACGTATGCGTATTAAGTTCAAAGTATGTTTTTCGCGAGTTGGTAATCGCGTCGTAAGTATAATTACTCATACGCGAGCAGTCAAACGTACTTGGTTAATTTATACGTATTCAAAAAGATGAAATATGTAAAAAGTAAACTCCGAGAGAGACGATCTTGATAAGTTGTAAAAACGTGTTCATCGACGTTTTACGAGAACTATGCCCTGAGATAAGGAAAAGTATACCTATAGGAGGTAATTTACCGAGTATATACTTCACTTTATGGAACGATTTACTACGTAGCTTTGGCGGCATCGTGTCGTCGTCTGCTGCTTGAAAATTAAGTTAAATTTTTAAATCCCTTTAAGGGTTTTTACTCTAATTAGTAAAATAAACGGGGCGCACGCCAGCGCTCGTTATTTACTTTGGAAATCGAAATACCCGAGTTATCCGTCCTGCGTCCCCGTGCGCGTCCCATCTCCCACCTTAAATCGTACTCGTATTCGTACAAAAAGCAAAACGTAAAATTTTCCAAGTCCTCGGTGAATTAAATACCATCTACGTTTATAATTATCTCAATATATACGTTAAATCTGCGCCAACAATCTTACCCCCCCGATGCGAACATGGTGCGAAAATTTCGGTCCATTGCTCAAAGCAAACCGAACTTTCTCGATGCTCGGCTAATTCCAACGTCATCGCGTTGAATACCGGCGGATCCGAAATGTAAATATTTGTTCGTTATTTCTGCAAATTATCGCGTGTAAACGGATCATTATTCGATTATTTATTTTACCCGATGGTTTGTGCGCGAGATGAGAAAAACGCGGATGAGGCGAGCGCGATAATTTCGATGGCGCGGGAAAGTAAAGACGTGTAATTTACGTGTTGCTGAATCTTGTAGTTTAATTCGTTATTCGTTGGGTTAACGAAGGTATCTGGAAAATTCACAGGATCAATGTAACGATGAGTCTCAAATTAGTGGTGTAGCCAAGAAAGAGCAAGGGGAGGGGGGATCGTACCCGAAATTTTTTCATTTTTGAATTTAAGCGCGAGAATTTTTGCTGAAGCCCCCCCCCATCGAAAAAGCTTAGCACATCAGCTTTTAAAAAATGAAGTACTGTACTTAAAAAAGGCACACTTTGAAAGCTTTACTTTCCTTCACTCTCTCCTTCCCCGTGGCAGTTTTTCAAGTGTATTTTCAGGTCTAACTCTTGTTCTTGAGGTTTCCCAGTAAATTTTAACACCTCATTTTTGCTCTTAAAGAAATTTCAAATTCCAAAAAAAATAAATTTCTCAAGTATCTTTTAGGGTCTCATGTGTTGTTCTTTAGAGCCATCGGTTATATTTTAGGGTCTCATGCGTTGTCCTTTGGAGTCATCGTATACTTTGAGGTCTCTCATTTCTTATTTATAGGATGATCCCGCGTATTTTAAAGTCTCTTGTATTGTTTTTTAGTCATTGAGTGCATTTCTTGTTCCTGAGACACGCTAAGTATATTTAGGGTCTCCTTCGTTGTTCTTTAGATTCACTGAATACGTTTTATGGTCTCATGTGTTGTTCTTTAGAGCCATAGATTATATTTTATAGTCTAATGTGTTGTCTTTTGGAGTCATCGTTTACGTTGAGGTCTCCCATTTCTTGTTTACCCGCATATTTTGGAGTCTTTTGTATTGTTTTTTAGTCATTGAGTGCATTTCTTGTCCTGAGACACGCTAAGTATATTTAGGGTCTTCTTTGTTGTTCTTTAGATTCACTGAATACGTTTTATGGTCTCATGTGTTGTTCTTTAGAGCCATAGATTATATTTTATAGTCTCATATGTGGTTTCTTTTGGAATCATCGTTTACATTGGGGTCTCCCATTTCTTGTTTACCCGCATATTTTGGAGTCTTTTGTATTGTTTTTTAGTCATTGAGTGCATTTCTTGTCCTGAGACGCACTAAGTACATTTAGAGTCTCCTTTGTTGTTTTTTAGATTCACCAAGTTCGTTTTGTGGTCTCATGCATTGTCCTTTGGAATCGTCGTATACTTTGGAGTCGCTCATTTCTTGTTTATAGGATGATCCCCGCGTATTTTAGAGTCTCTTGTATTGTTTTTTAGTCATTGAGTGCATTTCTTGTTCCTGAGACGCGCTGAGTGTATTTTAGGGTCTCCTTTGTTGTTTTTTAGATTCACCGAGTACGTTTTATGATCTCATTTGTTGTTCTTTTGAGACGCCGCGTATTTTAGAGTCTCATTTATTGTTCTTCATGTAATACAAGTTTACTTTAGGGCCTCATGTAGTGTGCTTTGGGTCATCGTATATTTTAGGGTCTCCATTTCTTGTTCCTACGATGATCCATATGTATTTTAGGGTCTCCATTTCTTGTTCCTAAGATGATCCATGCGTATTTTAGGGTCCCATTTCTTGTTCTTGAGATGATCAAAGTGTACTGTGTGGTCACATCTGTTGTTCTTGAGCTAGTCTTAGTGTATTTTATGGTCTCATTTCTCATTTTTGAGACTTTCCAAGTGTATTCCAGTTTTTTATTTCTTGTTCTTTTTATTTTCAATGTCAATTTTTATGTCTTTTTTTCGATCTCTAAATTTTCCAAGTATATTTTAGGATCTTATGTATTGCTCTTGAGATCTTTCAAACGCACTAATACCTCTCTTGTCCCTCCCCCATCAAAATTTATCTTTTGTATTCCTATGCAATCATTTTACCCTGAAATTCCAACTTCATCAAAGACCATAACTAGCTATTTACTGTATGCTTCACCTCGCACACATGTCACCACACTCGTGAAAATGATTCTAAGCAGCATCTGACTCCGCGCAGATAATGACTCGAAAATCAATCCGGTATTTGTTAGCGCATACCAATACGAAGCCAACAGCTAAGCATAAATTTCCGACTCGGAAACGAGCCACAAATCCTTCATCAGCCGGTGGCGTTACGTATGTGTACTCGCTCACTCAAAACTTGTTTTCGCAGCCTTACTCGAAAAATTCGCCGTATTAATTTGAATTTCGCTCCTAAGACGTGTATACATTATTTAGGTTCAACGTAATATAATTTTAATCGTCTTTGTGTTCACGTGACGTGTACACATCCTGCGTACGGCGGTGTTTGGCGAAGCGTCGATATTTCGTCAAATAATTAACTTGCCATATCTCACCGGAAGGTTATTTCGTCGAGTACGCCGCGGTGAACCTATTTCTGAGATGATTTTCACAAATGGTAAGATTTTTTTCTCACTTACATAATTAATCGACGATATTTCAATTCCGTTCATATCAAGCAACGGAAAAAAATACAAGTTGGCGATTAAACGTCTCGCGTGTGTGTTTCCACGTTTATACGGAACGTTACCACGACCATGATTAATGACGATGGTGAACATCTCGCGAAAAAAACTCACAAAGTAAAAATAAATACCGGAATAAAAACTATCTTGTCATGTCAGATACTACCTTTCGATGCGGCTCAAGTTTAATTTTTCACTTCGAGTTGAAAAAGAAACGCTTTGAGGGTTACGGTGTGGCGGGGAGGGGGGAATAAGCAGAAAACTAGTAAACGGTATCTACACAGCCTACAGGTACAGCTCGGTAACCGGCAAGACGAAGAGTTGAAATAGTAAAAGGGTAAAGCACGTTTAAAAAATATCCTAATGATCTGGCTTTTTTTTCACGTATTCTCGAACGTCTTCATTTATAACTACTCCTTTTTATTAATGAATAAACACTTGTCAGATGATCTCACGTTGTTTAGGCTGTAAACGTTTAATGTTTGTTATTGTTTCGACACACGGTGTGCGATTGTTCTAACAATATTGTTACACCGAGGCCCTCGACCCTCATCTTTCAATGTGCGCCGCAGCGACGACGTATAATGAATTACCCAAACATACGCTACGGGTACTTGAAAAAGGTCAATTTTAACCCGCAACCGATAACGAGCACGTAATTAACTTCATCGCAGGTGCTGTAGTTCTCTTTCGGTTTTTTCGCCGTCTTCGAGTATCGTTTTCGCGTTCTCGGTCCTTTGTTGCTTTTGAGCTAGATGCGATGGGTCAATTTTGACCTTTTTCTGGATGAGAGCGTATCGAAGGATGGTTTGCGTATTTTTAGTCGAGAAATTAGGGGGTGAAATTGGATTGTTAGTTTGGAAAACATTTGATATTGTCGTTTGAAAATTTCAAATTGAGGCTTTCTCCCCGGACACTCAAGATTTCCAAATATTTCCAAGATCCGTTTAAGACTTTAAAATCATTATAGTTAAAATTTAAAATGAAATTCGCTGCGAAAGAAAGTGTAAATTCACTCTATCCTCCCCTCCACCTTATTTTTAAAGAATCCCCAAATAATCCAATTTTTGAAAAGATACAAGCAAGGAACTGATTTTAAATGCTCATTTAAATACTTTTTTCAAGTTTAAACCTTCAGTTGGTTCGTAAACGTGGTAGGCCAAGGGCGGGGGTTCTTACAATTTGAAAAATGTCTCGAATGAATTTCCAATCACCCCGGGCAGCGTTACTCGATGTCACAATTTTTGCAATTTGAGGTAAATACGTTGATATTTTCAATAGTGAAATACCGATTAAAATTTTCCGAAAATTTGTCCACGCCGTGAGCTAAAATTTTATCGAAATTTTAAACCCAAATTTCATCTTGAATAAATAACGAATGAAGTTTCATACGAAAAGTTTCACGTACCTTGGATTTTGATAATTTAGTTAGAAACTCGTAAATGCGTGAAATTAATTTTTAGTTGAGAAAATGATCCACGTGATGAGCTCGTGATTTGGCCTTGTGGTGATATTTCTCGTAAATTATTTTTACGTCGTGAAAACACGACTTGAGGCGGGGGGCCTAGGAGGGTGAATTTTTTTAGGATTTTTTCAATGCTCAAAGGTTAAGAAATTTGTTAAGAAAGTGTTTCCTATTTTAAAAAATAGCAGTAAAATTTTTTATACACCAAGTACCTAGTTGAATAGGTAGGTATTTTTTGAGCCTTTTAGCAAAATCTCAATTTTATTCACAAGTTACAAAATGCATCCCAAATAAATACATATTTATTAAAAATTTTTAATTTTTGAAAAATTAATTAAAAATTGAAAAATTGGTACAGATGATAGTGTACACAAGAAAAATTTCCAGTATTTTCTATTTAATAAAATGACTATTTTATTGAAAAATTTTCAAATTTGCTCATTTTCTGTCTGATTTGTTTTAATCTTATAAAAATTCAATGCATTGAAATTTCAAACTTACTTGTAATCGATCTTCCTGTGGTAATTTTCTTCAGAATTTTTTCATATCTCACCAAAACATAAAAATTGTAATTAGCTGAAAATTTAATGCTAAATTGCTTTCGAAGAGTTCAAAGGGAAAACCTGATAATTGATAATTTCGAGAATATACATTGAGTAGCTTCTAAATTCACAAAAAAAATTCATTTACTTCGTTGAAAAACCAATCTCTTCGAGTTTTCGTTTATTTGACTGGAAGGGGAAAGGGGGGAGTTTTTTTTAAATAAGTTATATCGACTTTCTGAGCCGAAATTTCAATTTTCCAAAAATATGTATCTTGTGAAAATGAAAACAAAATGAGAATTCCTGAGAAAAATTCCATTTGTGGAAATATATTAAAATATTCAAATCAGAGAAATTTTCGAGTAGGATGAAATTAATAAAATTGTCACGTTCTGTTGTAATTTCCAAAGCTTCGTAGAATTCATTAATTGAGAAATTGTGGCGAATCTTTTCTGTTGTTTTGTATAAAATGACATTTTTTAAATCCAGATTCAGAATTTAGTAAAATAACAACTCTGCGGTAAAAAATTAAACTTTATTTGTTAATGTTTCAAAAAGAAATAAAATTTGAAAGTATAAAATACGCGATTTAATTTATTACATACTTTTGTAAACTAAAAAATAACCTGGTAATCTTTGATCTATTTCCTAAGGATACTTTAAGCCGTCGGATTTCTTTTCGGTGTTGAAGAAATTACTCCATCCTTGTCCAACTTTTTCCCATCCTTGAGCTGCTTGATCTTTTATGTTTTTGGCAGTATCAGAACTGGCGAAATTTTGTAATCCTTGTTGAACTTGGTTGAAGATTTTACCTCCTTGTTCTTTGATGCTGTCGGCTGTGATGTTAAGCTTGGCAGCTTCACTTTTCACCGATTCTCCAAATTTACTGAATTGGCTGCCTAAATTGCTGAAGATACCAGGTGTGGTGGTTTCATCTTCCGAGCATACGGTGTTGATTAAAAACGCACTCGCGATAATTGCAAATAAGTAGAACTTCATGGTGAATTTTTGATTTGATTTTATTCTAAGGGAATAACTCGGTTAAGTGTACGCGCACTGAGAACTTCAGAAGAAATGTGACTCTCGGTGTAAATAACGTTCGCATTTTAACACCGAAGTAACCTTTGGGTTTTGTTATCGTATCGGTAATTCTTTATTTTGTGATAATTACGCTATTATTGAAGTTTTTCTTGGAAATATAATCGAGTAATGACGAATAATGAAACTACAGTCATTATGTGTTGCAATATAATTCGAACGCGATAATTATGGTATCGAAGGGCTTTCAAATATTGTAAATTGCTTGTAATCGGCGTTTATTTTAGCTATTTGATAATGCGATTAATTTGTATGAGATGTTTATAATTCTACGAAATAGCGTTATTCATGTGTTTAATGTTTAAATTAGTCTTGGCCGATGTGTTATCTATGATTCATAGAGAAACGAAGCGATGGACGAACGCGTGAAAAATATTAATTGGTCACGGCGAATGAATAAAAAAAAGCGAAGAGGTTTTGAGAAATAATCGCGCGCTATCTATCGTTTTTATTTGGTATTAAACGACCGATATAGGATTGAAAGTGAAGAGGATGTCGGCTTACAGCGATGGACCGACATCAGAACATGTCACCTTGTGTGAAGGTCAAGTACATGTGGAATATGGCATTGAGGATTCGTCTTTGGTATTCTGAGAACTTCCCTCGTCAAGTATGCTTGCATTTTTATTTTTGTTTCAAATTAGTTATGCGATTTTTATTACGAAAAGAAATTTAATTGATAATTCAAAAAGAAAAATAAATTAGAAAAAACAATTTACACGATAATTCAGATAAGTAAATTGTGATATCATTCGAGAGACTTCACGGTTTTCACGTTATCATTGAGATAACCCTTCGTCGTTGGTATTTTTAATTCGTTTCCCAAAAATCTTTCCATTTTGATTTGCATTTTGATTTAATTCTTTTCATAAAAGTTCTCGTTGTTTGTTCGTCAACATTTGGATGATCTGTAGTCGTATCTAGCGTCGAAGTTGTTCTTTCACTGCCATAATCTCCCCACCTGACTGTGGAAACAGCCCTTTCTCCTTCTTGTCTAATCCTGTCCTCTACAACTCCCATTACCATGTATTTTACATTTTCCACACCCATTGATAGGACGTCTCTTGCTTTTTATTTGACCATATTAACGAAACCCGATGTTACAAACCTTTGCCATTGTTCTTTGGCTCTGGATCGAAAATTCGATGTTGTTCGTCTGAATGATGCATACCTCTCCCATTCATATTTGGCTTTGGAGTATAATAAATAGGTAAAATTAGTAGGTAAAGTAATCGTTGTAAAGTAAAACTACAAAACCGATAACCCTACGCACACTCGAGAATAACCGGATGAATCATCCTTTGAAAAAGGCTATCTAGTCAAAAAATGTAACGCGTGGCATGGTGAATAATATAATATAGGTATTCATTCATTCATTTATTTGCATCCCCACCTAAGCGAGGGTTGCAGACCATATTACATAAGTACAATTAATTACATATTAAATATTAAAATTATGGTAACAATTTTCTTAAATCTATACACCCTCCACCCCACTCAGCATCGTCAGTCGCTTCCTTCCTCGTGGCGCCTTCCCTACAATTTTCCCTTGAACCATTGGATGGAATAGCGCGTTCTGCTGCAGGGTTTTTGTGATATATTCCTTTTTCTTTTTTACGATAATATAGATGTATATTTTTGATTTTCCGGATTTTTCATGTGCGTATTTTTTTACCTTCGATGTTATGAGTTTTTTAATTCCTTCTTTGACTACTTGTTTAATTCCTTCTCTGGGTGCTTGCTTGAATCCTGGTTTGGCTATTTGTGTAAATCCTGCTTTGGCTGCTTGCTTAAATCCTTCATTAGCTACTTAAATAATTCCTACTTTAACTACTTGTATGATAGCTGCTTTGGCTACTTGCCTAATTCCTACTTTGGCTGCTTGCCTAAATCCTACTTTGGCTGCTCGCTTAAATTTTACTTTGGCCACTTTCTTAAATCCTGCTTTGGCTACTTTTTTAAATCGTTCTTTGACTTTTGAGACTACATGTTGTACTCCTTTTCTTTTCATTTTAACGAATGCTTGTGAGGTGATTGCGTTAACGGTTTGTTTCTTGATATCGTCCAGAGGATTATAGTTGGTTGGAAGTATTTCCTGTAGCATGCTGTCTTTCCATGCGTCTAGTAAGGCGTCGATTTCTGGTAAATCGATTTCTTCGGTTCGCGAGTGATGGATTAGGAGGAGGTTCGCGACAATTACACAGGAATGGAACATGTCGGGTTATGTTTTTTTTAACGAATTTGATCACGTTTAAGCACGTTTGGAACTTGGTTTGAAATGTGAATGAGATGATTTGAACGCGATAATGATTTTATCAGAATATTTCCGATTTTCTAAAACCGCTTTAATTTTTCGTTTCAGCTGTTTGATAAAATTGTAATTAATTTTTGGTATACGGCGAGTGCTTGTACGAAGTAGATTATTCAACGTTTCATTAACATGGTAATGAATAAGAAGTTGAAAAATAACGAAATTTTTTTTCATCTCTGTAATGGTTCGTTATCGATATTGCGTACTTTGATAAACACCGTTGCGTGAAATATTTTTATTTAGCAGGATGAAAATTACTCTAAGAAACTAAAGGTGATCCAGACATACTCGAATGTCAATGCTATCTGTTGTGACGTTGACGTAACACAGAACCGACATGCAGTTGTGTCACAACAAAGATGGGAATAACGAACGCGTCGGCAGCTCATAGTGCAACCGACATCAGTACTCGACCTTGGACGAAGGTCATGTTCAATTCAACTAAAATAACGGATCAAGGAACCGACATGCGATTTCGTAACAAAAAAGGTGGGGATAACGAGCACGTCGGCAGCTCATGACGCGACCGACATCACCGCTCTACTCTGTATGAACGTCGTGTTTAATTCAACTGCGTTTTATTCCCACGAATACGAAAGATTTAACGTCTCGTCGTGGAAATATGACGACGAAGCTTATAAACAAGAACTCAACGTCTTAATTTATATTTCGCTACTCGAGACAATCTCACAGACGAAAAAAATGCGATATTTTACGAAACAAAGATTCATTTATTCCTTCACTGAGACGCCTCGATACGCTAAATCTTCCGTAGTAATTACGAAGACTTTGAAACACTACTCGAACTAAATGCAAACGCTAAGAGCATTGTTTATTCGTACACGTTTAAAGGTTTCGGATATATTTCGTCATTCTTGCGTCTCATTTTATTCGTACGCCGAACAAAGACGTTCCTGCAACACAATCTAATCAAGTATCATTTCTTCGACGTGATTGTATTTTTGGAAAATGATGTCTCTTTTGGAGGGACAGATAGCTTTGTTGTCGTTCGACTACAGAAACTGATTACATTTTGTAAAACGAATTAAGATGTTTTCGCGTTTTAATTGCAGTATTCTATCTTCAATTGGTATCGGTTACGGTTACGTTTCTCGTTGGGATATTCGAGTATTTCTCTTGGAAATCGTATGTTTTGAGAAATTTGAAAATTCCGAGTGATTATAAAATAGCAAGCGAAATGTTGCGGGTGTCTTGTACTCGTATATGTCTTTGAAATTGGATAAAATACGTTTTTCGAGGATTAATGAAGAGAGAGAGATAGCGAAAAGAGTAAAATTGCTATGGAAAATTACAAAAAATCTGAATAAAATTTTTTCAAGGGATAGTGATTCTTTTTGGGAAAATGTAGCCTGATTTTTTTTTAAATGATTATACCAATTTTTCAAAAATTACTTATTTTTATTTTTAATTATTAATTTAAGTTCTTTTTTTTTCATTCAATCTTGCTATACGAAAAGAAATAAATTTCCAAAATTTCAACACCCGAGAAAAAATTTACAACTAAAAAATGCCTTAATTTTCTACAATTTTCATCTCGACGAATTTTCCTATAAAGTTGATTTTCTCCAGAGTTGATTTTTTCCTGAAAAATGGCTGCCTAAATTTTCTAATCTTTGTTTTTTTTTCAATAATTTTCTTAAAGTTATTCGTTTAATTTTTTTAAATCAAATAATTTAAATTATTTTCTTATTAAAATTTAATACGGAAAGAAAATCTCCAAAATTTAAACTTATAAATGAATTTTGAATAAAAAAAATGTGTTATTTAGTTTTCTACAATTTTTATCTCAACGAGTTCCTGTCAAGTTGATCTCCATGGTTAGTGATTTTTTTCTCGAAAATGCAGCTTTTAGAATGAGGGTTTTCAAAAAATCTTCAAAATTTCAACGAATTTACGCAGAACATTGAACTATACTCCACCATTTTCGTCTCGTTGATTTTTCTTTAAAATTCATCATTCCCAGGATTAGTGGTTTTTGGTGGAGAAATGTTGCTTCTTGAAAGAAGCTTTTTCAAAAAATATGCAAAATTTATTATGAAGCTGAAAAATGTGTCTTAAATAATTATTCATTCTGTCAATTCTTAAGGCGCCATGTGAAATTTGCTAAAGATTATGAGTAATCTAAATCTGTTGCCTTCTCTGCCCCTCGTCTCATACAAGGTAATTATTCAAAAAATTCCTCTTTATAAAAAAATTCGCTCCGTTTAATTATACAAATCACGAGCAACAAAATACCCATTTTAAAATATGGTAAACCGGTGAAATATACTAAAGGCACTTAACGATGGTTGGAGAGAAAAAAAGTGAAAAGTATTAACGACTCATCTCGTAAACAAAATCGTTAAACCATTATCGAAGAATTTTTACGATATTCTTATCATGAATGAGGTGTATTCCCGTAGCGAAATTTATTACTCCGTTGTCCAACCTTGATTTGGGCGATTGATTTGCAATACTTAAAATTCTAATCACCGAGGCATTGATCCGTTGTAGGGTAAAAAACCGCAATCGATACGATTACAAAGTATTAGGAGTACTTTGCATAAAGAAAGACGCGTAAATTCCATCAACCTTGAAATCGCGTAAATGTCCGCTTCAATCTTAGGCCATAAATAACACAAGATGAAAACGCGACGCTAATTACTCGAGAAAAAATATTCCTCGGAACGTAAACCAAAAGGTATAATTTTCCAACAATGTAATCAGTATACGAAACGAGAGATGTTTGATGGAGGGCTATAAAAAAGACGAGAATGAAGCGAGATAAAATTAATTCGTTAACGCGGCGCGTTTCTCGTTGCTCGTAGTATTGGTCAAAAGTATAACATCCTTTTTACGACACCCTTTTAATCAAACAAATTGCCGATAAGTTATCCGGGCCGAAGAAAAATCGACGCTGTAGCGTGGTTCTTTTTTCTCTTTCACGTGAATCGTGTATTTTTCGATGGTCGATATAGCGATATTGTCCGATTAGATATCTTTCGTATTATAATTTAAAGACGTAAACGTTTCTGAAAAAACGCCTTTACAAAGGCGTTAATACGTCAATCAAAGTATAAAAACGACCTTGGCGCGTCTTTTGAAAAAGCTACGTTCGCAATAAAATCATGAATTGGTAACGTTTTAATAAAAATGAAGGAAAAAAATCGAAAATCAAACACAATAAGTGAAAAGCGACCGAAAAACACCTACGCATTCAATAACGTATAATAATTCTCGCGTATCGTGTATTTTACCGGAATACACCGCAAAAAAAACTTCCTTTCACGGTTCAACAACGATACAGAAATCGAATTCATTTCAATATCTTCCGACAACAGGTGAATATAAAACACCGTTCAGCCAACTTCGTGAACCGTCGAACCGACTCGAAAATGGAAAAATTTCCTTTTGCCTACACACACAGCGCTGAGAAGCATAAAAATCGCGTATCAGTTACATCTTCAATCTGCGAAGAAAAAACGGAATCGCGAGGAATTTTCTTCTGTTGTGGTAAAAAAATCACCTGGGTAGGTTTCATTCGCTATTTGGATAAATCATCCGGAGCTTTGAAACTTTCCTATGTAATACCTTGGAGCGAATTAGATGAAAAAAAGTATAGAAATTTTCGTACCGTCGTAATTTTCCACGGAAATTCGTCTAAAAATATCTCAATGTGATTTTTGTACTCGGTCTTCGAGTGTAAAGGTGTGAAATGTTAAGCATCGTCGTTTTTTTCTTATATCTCGCGAAATAATCGTTATTTCGGGGAAATTAACAGAACTAAAAGTTTTCCTCGTGAAATTTCCAGCAAATTATGTTATCATGTATTTTTCTCCAGGAGTCATATTGTGTCTGTAAAACGACGATCAGTTGTTATATTAGGAAATATTACTTCGGACGTGTTTTTCACGTTCAATTCACGATTTCTCCGGTTTTATGAAATGTAAAGGCAAAAGTTTAGATATTTTTGAAATCCTCGTAAAAAATGCCATCTTTTTTATTTCAACTATTTTTCGATTTTTGAATAAACCATGATACAAATTCGAGCTAAATTCGCTTATTATATTTCAAAATTTTCAATTTTTTAGTCAATCAAGAGACTAATATAATATTGTCAGTTTTTTAGGTCATGAACCGGTTTTTTAGCTTATTTTGGAAAAAGTTGTACACTCTCCGATGAGACAATGCATCTCATTACAGAACTCCGTGTAAATATTATCAATGTTAATAAAATTGCATACTTTGGAAGTTGAAGGGAGGTAGTGATTTTTCTCATAAGAACAACATTATTATGCTAGGAATAGTCTTCAATTGGGTGCGTTTTGTAAATTATTTAAATCCACCCCCTCCCCCCTCCCTTTACACTGGCTCCCAAAAATTGCTCAGGTGAAAAATTCAAGATTCGAAAAAATTTTCAAGTCATGTAGCGCCTTGAATTTTTGAGCTGGGCTAAAAAAATTGAAATTTTTTTGTAGTTATTATTGAGTGCTATCAAAAAGTCACGAATATATTTTTGCCTAAGTTGAAATTTCAAGGCGCTGCAACGCTTGGAAATTTTCTCTACTCTGTCACGCTTTAAATTCCGAGTTTACGAAAAAACACTAAAGAAGCTTTTTCAAAGAAGACGTCAAAAGATGCAAAAAACATATGAAGAAAATTTCTCCATCTTGGATATTACGTGAGTTACGACGCCGCGAAGATATCCATATCTTATACCTCCTTCCCTCCAACGATGGCTACCGACAAACGCACACCACAAACATAAGAACTGATTCGTGTCGCTTTCTGGTTTATAGCCCCTTATCTATGGTCGAATTGCCCATAATTCACGTGGTTTTTGAGCGCTGGGAAGAAAAAGGAGGCAAAAGGCAAATTCCAAGATCACCCTAGACCGCGAATCATCTACATACACGCGTAGTACATTATAGAAAATGCAAAACAGCTTTATCACCCCGAAGGGTTAATGCACAAACAAACGCGTTATAATTGCGGAAACTTCCTTCTCACGTTTGTTTCCTTCCTTGAAAACGCGATAACGACAATTTTATACGGTAAAATGTCTATAAATTGTTATGCTTTTTGGTAAAATTCCTTTCGGGGTTTGTATCCCGATATACGTTATTTTTAACCAAATACGACCAGGCTAATCCTTTATTAAAAACACGCTCCGGCGATACTTTAAACGTCGTCCGTGAACCCGGCTCCTTCGATGGAGACCACATAGTGTACCTCGTTACCTCGTTTTTATTGTTTTCCTCTTGATTCGAGGAGCTTTGTCAAAACGCGAAATATCGCAGATAAAAAATAGCGAAGGAAAAAAGCTCGCGATGAGCAGCGGGAAAAAATAGGACAAAAAAGCTAAATATCGTTACCGCTGCAACTCGTTTATCCTGTTTATTTTTAACACATTTATCACAAAGTTTATTTAGTACTACGCCGTCATTTACCAAGTTCTAACTTTTTAATCCTATCTCATCTTTAATTACCGTTGCTTTTATTACCCGGCGAAAATGTTCTCTTGCATTTTTATCATCGGCTTTTGGTACACGGCCTGTTTTTTTATTGGCTTTAAAAAAGAATTTTTTTAACTCGATGCACTCGTTTGGTATTATAATTACGACGTCGGATGGATTTTTATGTGGCGCGAAGGGTGTGAGAAATTTTTTCCTATCGATGCGGCCATAAAAAAAGCTCGGTTTCATGATCGACGCGTTTAGATTTTAGTCTATCTCGCCTCCGGTATAAGGTGTTTCGTAAGTTGTGTAGTGTTGAGGAATCAGTAGCGTGAAATTAAGTAGAAGCTGAATATTACTTGGAAAATACTTATTGTTTTCGCCTCGGGTTGAATTTTTTTGTGAATTTTCAAAAAAATTCTAAAATTTTTAAAATAGCTGAATTAGTTTTTTCTGGGGTGGAAAAAATAACCTTAAAAATATTTTCGAATTCTGTCAAGTCGTTCGTATATTACGTTCAAATTTTGAATAAAGAGAGTATGAGGAGTAAAAATTTAAATTTTATATCTGAGTAAATTTGTACTGATCTCAAAACATCAAAATTTCAATTGAAATCGATATTTTAAGGTCAGAAAATGAAAATCGATATATCCAAATCTTGATATTGAAATCGATGTATTGAAATTGAAATATCGAAATCGAAAAATGAGAATCGATATATCCAAATTTAAATATCAGAATCGAAATCGAAACGTCCAAATCTCAATATTGAAATCGATATCTCATAGTCGAAAAGTGAAAGTCGATATATCGAAATCTCGATTTTGAAATCGATACTTAATAGTTGAAAAATGAAAGTCGATATATCGAAATTCAAATATGTATCAGAATCGAAATCGAAACATCGAAATTTCGATATTGAAATCGATACCCAATAGTCGAAAAATGAAAGTCGATATATTGAAATTCAAATAGTATGTATCAGAATCGACATCGAAACCGAAACATCGAAATCTCGATATTGAAATCGATACCTAATGGTCGAAAAATTAAAGTCGATACATATATCGAAACTCAAATATGTATCAGAATCGACATCGAAACATCGAAATCGATATCTTAAAGTTGAAAAACTAGAATCGATGCATCGAAACTCAAATATCGGAATCGAAATCGAAAAATTTTAATCTCGATATCTCGAAGTTGAAAAATTGGAATCGATATATTGAAATTGAAACATCGAAATCGAAACGTCAAAATCTCGATATCAAAATCGATACGTATATCAAAACTCAAATATGTATCAGAATCGACATCGAAACATCGAAATCGATATCTTAAAGTTGAAAAACTGAAATCGATGCATCGAAACTCAAATATCGGAATCGAAATCGAAAAATTCAAGTCTTGATGTCTTGAAGTTGAAAAATTGGAATCGATATATTGAAATTGAAACATCGAAATCGAAACGTCAAAATCTCGGTATCAAAATCGATATCTTGAAATCGAAAAATTGGAATCGATGTATCGAAATCAAATGAAACTAACAATATCGAGGTACTAATACTAAAATCTCGATATCGAAATCGATATCTTGAAATCGATATATCGAAATCATGGTATCAGAATCGAATAATCGAAGTAGAAATATCAAAATCGATATATCTTGGTTGAAAAAATGAAATCGATGAATTGAAATCGAAATCTAAATATCAAAATTGAATACCCATAATCGAATAATCAAGATCGAAATATTAAAATAAAATAATCGAAATCGATATACGAAGATCAAGATATCATCATCTAAAACTCGGACATGGAAAAACCTAAATCATAACGTAAAAATCGAAATATCAAAACGAAATAAAAACCATCCTACCCTACGGAGCACCCTGTGCACAAAGGCGTTATTACAAAAACACGCTCTCTCGATACACAATCGAGTATCGAAAAACTGAAAATCGTTTATCTTTCGCCGGCTCCGAAGGGAGTTACACATTTATTTTACACATCTCCGTATACACGTTCGCTATATTGACTTTTTCTTTTATTTTTTCGCTCATCTAGCTGCGTCTTCGCTATAAGATAATTTACTCTTACGCTTGTATCCCTCCCTACCCTTCGTCTTACATGCATGTTATATAATATAACGACGATATGGTATATATCGGGTGCACATATCTTCTGCACATAGTCTCCATGTTATACACTGTTGGTCGGGAGTTTAAAAAAGAAAATTCGTTTCAAAAGCCTCTTACGGTACGAAAATGTTTTGCTCTCTTAAATATCTCGTATATATTACTCGGAGAAAAACTGCTGTATAGATCAATAACAGACGATAATACTTATCTCTTTATTACAAGCGCGAAAAAATAAGAACATCTAGGGAGCGAACCCTTCGTCTGGCTTTTGAAAAATGAGAAGCGAAAAAAAAGGGATCCTGACCAGAAATGTTTATAACATAGCGTCATCAAATAAGCTCGCAAGTGTACACGTATATACAAGTGTACAACTCAGAACCTTGGAAGTCCAATAACGCTATCGAGAAACCCGTCACCCTTTTTTTTGACAAAAATCTCCCGTATTATGGCGACTAAAACGGCGAAGGCGGCGAGAAAACTGCGAACGAAATTTGTTACCGGCGTTCTCCACTTGGATGGCTTTCTTTTACACAAAGCGTCTCTTTTTGCTAGGCTACAATCGACGGACAAATCTTGTTTTCCATCTTTATGCCTTCCCTTTTCTTTATCCCCTCTCGAGTATGTCCTTTTAACAATTCATTATACGTGTGAAAGGATTATACGAGATCGTCTCGCCGAGTTACTTTGGTCTTTTCACAGAGTAATCACCTTTTTTTATAAACTTCGGGTTTGTGGACGATTTAGGAAATGTTATTTTTCCGAAACGTCAGTGTGACCAGATTAACGAATTTTATAGCAGTAACGCTGAAACTGAATTATTTAAAATTTTGATCAACTTGTGAATTACGTCAATTGTCATATGCCAGTTATTCCATTTGAGATACGTTTCTGAAAAATTCATACGTTCAGTATTGCGGTCACCCTTCTCCTCCCTTATCGATTTCATCGTGCATAACTCCGCGGTTACATATCTTCATCGAGGTGGTGTCTTCGACAATGTACTAGAAGGGAGGTATTCCCCGGGTGGTAGTTCTCGAAAGGGGCTGACGTGAAGTATGAATTTTGCATTTCTCCAGCGTGAATTTCCTTTATATGCCGTCGATCGTAAACATCGTAAAAATAATGAAAAATCTGAAAATATATAGAAGATGTGGCACTACAATCACGAAAAATTATCTTTGATAAGAAATATAACCCTGGAGTAAAAGAGAGATTGCGAACGATAATAATTTTGGATTTTTTTCAGTAAAGGCAGAGAACCAAAGGGGGAGAATTTGGGCAATTTCAGTTTCATTAAAAAAAATTGATTTATGAAGAAGTTATTCGTAAGTGGAAATATTCCGTTGAATTTTCTACTATTTTTGAATTAAAATTTTTTGTGTTGGAGAATCATGCAGTCTACAATTTATCTGCGGTTTTCTCGTTAAAATCGCATCCTATGCGAATTACGTTAATGAAATAATTATCTGGAAATTTTACAAGGAATATTTTTAGTTATTATCAATTTTTTTATGAATTGATTTTCCCCCTTAAAATCCACATAATTGAAGGTCGCTCATCTGTCGATCAAAAAAGTCGCTATTTTGTGCATGAATTCTGGATTTAATTTTTCAGAATTTCACTTCGTAGTTCCCTGCGACTTTCTCTTCGAGAAAAACTTGTCCCCTTGTGAGATTTCGAGTTTACCTGATTTCGAGTAAATCGAAAAAAATTCACATCCAGAGCACTCGAGTTGCTTCGATGAAGTGTTTAATCAAAAATGGACATTTTTGTGGTAAAACTTCGAACGAACACGTAATTTACAACTTCTACGTCGTGAAGTCGATTCGCTGGTAAAACGTATCTTTCAATATACTCGTCGAACTCTAGGGAATTATATTTTTCCGCGTATTACCGCGATGGTAGTTTTCAAGCGGAAGGGGGCTTCATGGACTCCGTTTATTATCTTTATTTATCGCGTTAAAAATATCATTTTATAGCCAACGATAAGACTCGCCATTTATCAAAACTCATCGTAACTATATCTTCGACTAGTTTCATATCGTTTTAACTTCGATTAATTAAAAAATACCGCAACGAACTCGATGAAAAGTTACGAATAGGTTCGTCATGTAATTGCGGCAAGCGTCGAGTGGATTTCGACGTTTAAAATCATCGTCTCGTCGAATTTGACGCGACTCCGTACACAAAGCTCTCGAGACATTGGCATAGTGATTAAACTCGATGAACGTTGTACCTTGAAATGCTCCTAAGTTGGGTCGCCCCCTTCTTCACCCTCTCTTGAGAAGGGTTCAGGGGTGAGTAAAGCTTGAAGGAAATGTGTCCCATTGTGAGATCGTATAGTGCTATGTTCGGTGAAAAATAGATGTTCGAATTTACCCCGGGCTCGGATTATCTCACGTGTCGTCCAATAGGCGATGTGGTTAATTTAAACCTCATACCGAGGATTTCACCTTCGACGTGCTTTTTGGTATATTTTTAAGCCGTATTCCGCGGAGATGTGTCGATGTGAAATGTATGCAGAGATGGCACGCGCGTAAAAGGGGCGTATTACGAGGAATTTCGTGACGAGAATTTTATTTATCCTTTGGGAGTTCGTGTAGCATGAGCTATAAATGGATATGAAGGCGTCATCTAGGCCGCGACATAAAAAAGCATTATTTTTTCCATTTGTTTACCTTATTTTGGTTTCCCGGTACGTCTTCGATGTAATGAAAACGAATTTTCACATGCTGGCGAATGTGTAAATTAGCTCGGCGAATTTACGACGGTAGCTTTAAATATCCGAGCGAATAATTCGATACTCGTCGAAGCGTATCTTAACCACGTAGCGTGTTTTTATTTAATAATTTTTAATCTCCTTATATTTCACCGACCGCAAAATAGATACTCGCGGAGAAGGTAGCAGGGAGAAAGTATACGTTAATAGTATCGGTCGTAAAAAGCACGTTATGTTTGGGATGAACGCGTTATTACGTTTCGATTCTCATAGTTGATTGTTTTTCCTCCTCTTCGCCTTTGCGTGCCTTTTTTCGGAACAGCTTTCGGCGTCCTATAAAGATGTTCGAGTGTATAAGAGCGCAACGATAAAAGTAATTTTACGTCACCTTCTAACGAGGATTATATTTTGCCGTTGTATAATACACAACGACAACCAGAAATAGGTTTTTCTTTGTTTTTACGTCCGTACGTCGAATTAATCGGCGGTTTTAGCATCTGCGTTCGTTGCCAGATAGAGATTAAAATCGGCGAAGCGAGGGAGGTACGTCGAGATTGCTCTCGTGAAATTCAAGGCGTACGTATCGATACAAGGGTGACCAATTCAGCGTTTGATTTATTTATTCGCATTATTCTTTTAAAACGATACCTATTACTTTTTTATTCACTTTTACCCGCGGTTACTTTTTACGATTCGTTAACGCGTCAGATTACGGTTGGATCTGATCCGGTGTAATTCGAGTGGCGGTGATTTTTCACGGTGTGTTGGGATAAGCCGTGGCCGTATCGTGATGTGTTCAGTCATTTAGTAAGATGTGCCTTTTTGTAGTGAGATACGCGGGAGCGATGAGATGCCTGGATAGCAATTTGCGTAGGATTGTAGTTGAGATGAAACAGACGACGGATTCGGATTGGGCGTCGTTTTTCACCTGGAAATTGATACGCGGTGTGTGGTTTTATCGCAAAGTGATATTATCCCCTCGTAGGGCTCGGTATCCCCACCAATTTTGAGGAAAACGTCGAACTGAGCGATGAACATGTTGTTTTGATCGCTGAGGATATGTAAATGATTCTTTTTGAATTATTTTCACAACACTAGCAAAGAAAAAGGGAGCTTTTGATGCATATAAAGGGTGGCAGTGGGAGGAAAGGGAGTTCAAAAATTAAAAAAAAGCAAATTTTGTATGAAGTGTTGACAATTTTTCATCGAAAGATCAATGAAATCACCATTTCACGATTCAATATTATTTGCAGTTTTTTATCCCCGTTTCAACGTTCAACAAGGATATTCAATGTCGTGAAGAATTTCCTTGTGATTCAATCCGATATGAAAAATAACGCTAGATTTGAATTGGACATCGTCGTTAACCTAGCCATCGATATGCATGGTGTGTTTTTATCACCAAGTCACACCCATCCCTTCCTAGGGCTTTATATCCCCACCATTTTTGAGTAATATCTATTTGAGGAATCACAATTACCTCTTGAACTTTCGAACTTCAATAAATTGTTTTGAACCGTTCTTCATTAGACTTTCTTGAAAAAAATGAAGAAACAGATACCTTCTGATTAGACAGAAAAGAAGGGAGAGGAGGCGGTGGCATAAAAAAGGGGACAGGAGCTGACAAGAATAGACCACAGTTGATGATAGGTAGTCATGCATACGAAATATTTAGTTTTTAAAAGCATTTATTCTAAAATTTTGTTTCGTATTTAAATTTGACAATGATTTTTCGATTTTTACCAAAATTATATGATAAAACATGCTTCGGATTTGATCTGACGAAGAAAACAACACCGGATTTGAATTCAGCGGTATCTAAAACCTAACAATCGATATGTATGACGCATTTTTATCACTAGTCGCTCCCCACCTACTCCTCACATCACATTATCCCTCCCACTCTGGAACACGATGACGTCATAGGTGCGATGTTGGTATTGTCGGTTGCTTGCAAACAAAACACGTACACTTCGGATTATATTTTTCAATGGTATTCACCATCAACTCAAGAACGAACCCGTTGCTCGATATCAAACATAAGTGGGGAGTGTTGGGGAGCTGGGAGTGGGGAGGCGCGAAAAAATATGATAAAACATCGTCATGTATATCGATTGTATGGTTTTCGAGGTCACTGAAAACGAATATCGCATCGCTTTTACTCTTCGATGCATCTGTAATCATCAATCACCTATTTTTTGAGCACGTCTCGCGGAAGAATGACCTATTGACTATTCCACGTGTGAAAAATATCAATTACAAATATCCCAACGTTCGATACATTCCATTAAAATCTATTTCTGTCGAGAAACCGAGAAAAAATTGAAAAATAAGATTAATCGTTGTATTTTAAATTACGCCGAAAGTCGTTAACCTCACACGCATGATCTCATCTGCGCGATCATTATCAGCGAAATGCGGCGATGTGTAATTTACATGAGATTACGTATTAAGACGGAGAAAAATACGCGCCTTGTGATTGCGGTGTACTTAGGAGTACATATGTAATCTGTATCGTAGTCGAGATGCATCTCGGGCGAAGACAGCGGGGAGACGTATAAAATCGCGTATCACTAGTGGCCAATGGAAAGCCTGGGGTGTGCGGAGCACGTGGAAGGATGGCATTCCAGGTACCGGGTATTACCGGTTGATTGGCGTAACGTTGGCGTAATTTACGCCGGCAGCGAGGCACTACCGCAACGTTAATTTGGTGAATTTAAAACTATGTAATTGAGATTCTTCTTGGAGGTTGTGTATTTTCAATTGCCTGGTGTAAGCTATTATGAAGCTATTTGTATCAAGAGCCAGTTTTCGTATTAATTGAAACGTACTCGAGGGGATGTAAACAGAACGTGTATGCAACTCTTTAGGGCGTATGTGCATAGTGCAACGACTACATGGTGCATCTGGTATATGACTAAAGGGTCTGGCCATTTATTTACAAATGTTTACGTATTTCTTCGGAGATGTGTTCGCAGCTGTAGTTTTTGTATTTAATGGCTCGTGTCGAATTGTATCGAAGATGAAGTTCATGAGGTACTCTCGAGGTTGTGTAAGTTTCAATATAAATAATGAGCTTTGATACTTTTAACGAGTATTCAAAATTATGTAATATCGATGGTAAATGACAAGATGTTCTCTGTCGAGACTTTAGTACGATCTTAGTATAATTCTGGTAAATTAAGCGCCTTTTAGTCGCCATAAAACACGATTCCACGAATTCTAAATGGCGTCGTGAACGAGTACCGAAGATAGCAAAAAAGCTCGACGTTTAATACAATTAAAAAAGCGTTTCTATCTTGGAAATTCGAGCTTTATAGACGAAGGTACCAGGTGCGTAAAAAGTGACATCGAAGGGTGAAGCTTACGAGAGCTGTACGTGCATAGTTACTGCGTCGAAAACGAGAAGCTCTGGGGCGGTTTGAAAGTTCGTTGCACGGAAGTATATAAATCGTGACGAAATTGCAACACGTAAACTCGTCATTTTTTACGGCGAGAAATTTAATAAAGAAACTTACCGGGGGAGTGAATTTCGGCGTTTTTTTATTCATTTTGTACATCAATGGCTTGAGCGAGGGTATGAAAATGCAACGACGTTACCAGATCTTCGTAGGGTCTAATTTTAACGAGTCGAATCACGCTTGTAAACGTTTCGTAAACTCCGAGAGAATGTTTTCGAAACACCCTATACTGGATTAGGATGTCTTCGACGATAATAAATAAAATCTTCACGCTTGCTAAGTTTATTCTTTAACAAGTTCGCTATCTTTATGAAATGAAGCCGTTAATCTGCTTTTGTCACTGTTATTCGCAACCTTACACGACACCTTAAATCGCCCTCTTCATTCCTCCTATTTTTTCATCGTGGGCAATAAGGCATTTGAAATTTTATTCTGTCTCACGCGACGTAGTTTTTCTCATCATAGCGTTCCTATTATACCTGGTTCGTATCTGGTAATTTTTCTCGAAATGAAATTTCCACTGCAATTTGAGCGAAAGCGAGAGAACGTCGTCGCGTAAACAGAAGCGTCTGAAAAATTACCTAGTTTTGTGTTTTTTTGCACGGTTTGTTTTCTTGTTTTTTTTTTGCGCGCGAGCTTTTTTTTTCTCTTCATATACGAGATACACAAAAATTACTTAGAGGAAATGGTCTAGCGAAATTTTCCCTATTTAATGAGCTCTATAATGGACATTTTTATTATTCAAATGTAATCCGAGGTGTAGTTTGGAGCGGCCGCGTCGAGTATACGTTAAATTTTCATTTATTATTATGTTATTCGCCATTAATTTAAATTTAAAACGGAGTCGATGTTTGGATGTACGTTCGAAAGACGTCGCGAATTCTTAATTTAAATTTTTCCACCGAATGCAAGCTGAGATACGCGATTCGGTGTATGCCGTTCAATTATTTAAGATGGTGAGGAGCAGTGTGAGCATGGTATGTAGAGTAAGAGAAGAGGGTGTTGTGAAGAGATTTTTAGGGAGGGTTGCCTTTCGAAGGAATCTCTAGATGTGTAAGATGTCGCGAGAAGTTGTCGGGAAAGTAAAAAAAATGATTGTGGAAAATTTGGAAAAATTGGATGAACTCAAGGCAGCGCTTGAAATTGTTAGTAGTTGAAAATTCTTTAGAAAAATCATTACAATTCTCACTAAAAATATCAAAAATACTATTTTAGGATCAGAAATTTCAATTCAAAGCATCAAATTCAACATATTGATATTTAACATCAAAATTGAAGTATCGGTATGGAGCATCGAAATCAAAATGTCAATATAAACATGAAAATATCGATATCAAACGTCGAAATCAAAACATCGATATCAAACATCAAAATTGAAATATCGATATCAAACATGAAAATCGATTTATCGATATCTAACATCGAAACCAAAATATCGATATTGAACGTTAAAGTCAAGATACCGATATCGAAATCAAAACATCGATATCAAACATCAAAATGGAAGTAATCGATATCGAACATCAAAATGGAAGTAATCGATATCGAACATCGAAATCAAAATATCGAGATCGAACATCTAAATCGAAACATCAACATCGAATATCGAAATCAAAATTATCGATATTGAACATTGAAATCGAAACATCGATATCGAATATCGAAATCTAAGTATCAATATCGAACATCAAAATCGAAATATCAATATCGAACATCAAAATCGAACGTCAAAATAGAAATTATCGATATTGAACATTGAAATGGAAATATTGATATCAAACATTGAAATCAAAATATCGATATCAAACATCAAAATCGAAATATCAATATCGAACATCTAAATCGAAACATCAGCATCGAATATCGAAATCAAAATTATCAATATTGAGCGTTGAAATTGAAATATTGATATCAAACATTGAAATCAAAACATCGATATCGAATATCGAAATCAAAATATCGATATCAAACATCAAAATCGAAACATCTGTATCGAATATCGAAATCAAAATATCGATATCAGGCATTAAAATTGAAATATCAATATTGAACATCAAAGTCGAAACACTAATATCGAACATCGAACATCGAAATTATCGATATTGAACATTGAATTGGAAATATTGATATCGAACATTGAAATCAAAACATCGATATAAAATATCGATATCAAACATTAAAATCGAAATATCAATATCAAACATCTAAATCAAAACTACAACATCGAACATCGAAATTATCGATATTGAACATTGAAAATGAAATATTGATATCAAACATTGAAATCGAAACATCGACATTGAAGTATCGAAAAAGATCGAAATTTCTAAATCGCATCGAAACACTGAAACCTCGTTATCAAAACTTCGAAGTCAAAATATTCTAATCGATGTATCAAAGCTGATACACCATAATCGATGCGTGCAAATTAAAATATTTGAAAAAAATACCAAAATAATTTCGAAAATTAAATTTTTTTTTGGTATCGAAACAGAACTACGATTTTTTTGGAAAATGCTCCTTTCTTCTTTGCTTTTCCCAATGTTGCATTTACTTTTGTATTTATGGGCAAGGAGGAGGGAAGAGGGTACCACCCCGTAAAAGGTTATTAGCTACATATAAATGACATAATCTTCCAAAAGTCGTAAAATCTGTCAAATAGTTCTCTTGTTTTTTGCTTTATGATGATTTCTTTCTTCGACATGTTTATCCACGTTATGAATTTTCAGATATATTCATTAAAAAGAAAATTGGAGCTTTTTAATGAAAACAAATAGTTTGTCATTTTTGAAAGCGACCTTTAGCCAATTGAAAATTAATTTTCAGCATTTTTCTATATACTGAACTCTGAATAATGTTTGAGCAATTTTAATCGAGTGATTGGTAGTACACATTTTGAAGCTGTTTTTTCAATTTCTTTTTATTCGTAGATACATGTAACGAAGATTTATCCTTCGAGGTCCTTGATTCGAAAAATTGCCTTTGATTAAAAAATTTCATTTGAAAGTCAGAAACCTTTAGTATTTGTTAATTAATTTGTATTGTGGAAGAGAGATTCTTTTTCATTGATTTAGTATATAAGCCAACTACAAGGTTTATTTACCGATGTAATTTTGTATTTCATTTTTCAAATAACGATTTTAATTGGATATTTTTTCTCTTTTGCAGGTGAGTACGATTCTGTGTTTACTTATACGAATTCCAATCGAGAACCAGTAAGTGGAATGAAAAATTATATTCGCGTACAATTTCTATAAATAGTAGAAAAAAATACCCCAACGAAATCCGCGCACGTCAATATACTCGTATAAAAAAAACCGCATCATCTACGTATTTCGACTACACGTGAGTTGAACGAAGTGAAATAGAAAAACGAATAAAAAGTAAACGCCATGCTAATCGTTGACCTGTCTCGGAAGCAATCTGAAATGTGACCAAGCACGCGATTTTATGACAACCGAAACATAACTACGTGAACGATGCTAATAAGGGAAGTGCTACGAACCCTTTTTCTCCCCCGAGAGCGTATTTAATATAGATTAAACTCTTCGTGAGCTCGGTACGATAGTCATAACGTCAACTTCGTCTATATTGCGACGTATTACGCTGGCTGAAAATTTAACCCGGAGTCGGGGTAATGATGGCGGGAGGTATCCGCGAATCGACGTTAATTGGTGGTGATTTGTTGGGAAAATAGCGAGGATTTTTAGTTAATTTATTAGCCGTCTGGCCGACATAAATTAGGCGTTGATTTCTTAATGCTTATTAATACGCGTGATTGGGTTTTTTAAAGGGTGCGTGGAGATTTAGCGGTGTAGAGGTGAAGGGGGTTTTATTGTTTCGATGCTTCGAGTGCGAAATTCTAATTGGGGGTTGATCTTGTACGAGGAGTAGTGTAGCTTGGAATGTATTCTGAGGTGGTATTCAAGAGTGATGGCTTGAATGGGTTTTTGAAGGTGTCTAAAATTGCCTATCCTGATTGAAACAGGAGTTGGGACGATTTCTAGGTGAAAATAGCGTTACCTTGAAGCTCTTCTCTTGGTGTTAAGGTTGATTTTCCACGTCGTGGTCATTGGTGTTGTATAGTAGCTCCTTCGAGCATCAATCTGGGCTTTCTTTTAATTAAGCTTCGTCCCTTCGGATATCAAAATCGGCAATTTTACTTACATATTGTAATTTCAAAAGCACTGTAAGTGCTTATACCTTGACACAACCTTCGAAACACCCTATACAACTCGTCACAAAACCCATAAAAATTCCGATGAAAATTTCTCTCACTTTCAACGCTCCAGTACCGAATCGCGAACTCCTTCGATATGAAGAATAGGCAAAAATTGCACTTTTTCACGCATACGTGCTGGCGCGCCTTGTGCCAAACAATTGGCTATTTTTTCGACTCCATAAGCGCACCTGCACCGATGCATCGTCCCGTTTTGAAATTTATATCCCTTGTAACATTTCAATTTACTCGCTTGTATACGAAATCGACCCGCTTAAAAACCATAACCGAACTAAGCGGTAAAAATGTACGATCTGTTTGGTATGTAAAACGTGTACTCCGCAGCGCAGCGCTTTACACCGCATCACGTATAACGCAACCCGCTATGAAAAATACTCATTTCTCCGCCGACTCGAGCTCGGATAAATTCCCAGAAATTTTTCTCCTCTTCGTGTCGTATTTACTTACTCTAGGTTACACACGTACGAGTCATCGAGATCCATCCGTCAACCGAAAAACACACATAGAACCGTGAAAAAATACCTTTTCTTGTTTTTTTTTCTCAGATGCCGATAAAACTACAAATCATTTCATGGTGCGGGTTTCAATTACACCTTAGTCCGATACACACCAAGAGTTTCGTTTTCGTGTGCTTCGTCGGTGTTTTTTTCCTCCTCTTGCACGCATCAGTCGGATATTCGTTTTAATCGAACGTTTTACTAGCAAGATTTGGTTCATTATGCGTGTTAAATTGGTCATCTATAGCCGTGGGTTTGGGATAATGTACGATAAGCAGACGATCCACAAGTACTAATGGTCGAAATTCACCGGCATTTGACGAAGAGTGCGCCAAAATATATAAAAATTGTCAAATTCAATTCGCATCGTAAATACGAGTCTCCTCCGCCTACGTAGATAACATTTACGCAAACGTAAATACCTAAATACGCCTTTTAAACACTCAACGCGTTCGCATATGTGAACCCATTTGAACATTATGTATCCAGTACTTGTCTTCTTTCAATATTGTTACCATAACGAGATGTCGGCCACTTTATGTTTCACTTGGCACACAAACCGATACGTAGAAGAGCGGTTAAAATGAAATTTCCACCCTCAAAAAATAAACTCGCAGGAGGAAAAAAGGACGCGAGTTTTCAAAAGAAAAACACGCTGGAAACCGATAAGTGGAGTTAGGCTTGTTTATTCAGCAGTTATCGAACAACATTTTAAAAGCCAAATTACACATAGTTTACTCGACTCTGTACCATCTAGGCGTGTATCGTTTCGATTTACATTTGCTCAGCCGTTTCCATAAATACGACTTCGTGTAAAGCATAACCGAAGGGTGTAGACTTGGGCGGATAAAACGCGTCGCGAAGCTTAGTAATTTCGTATTTCTACGCAATAATAGACTGGTGAGTTGGTTAAGTATGTGTAGAGTCGAGGCGAAAAGAAGGATTTGTAAAATTATGTGAAATTTTGAGCGAAAGTGAAAGCAACCAAGTCTACCAGATTTTTATTTTATCGAAATCCGATCGTAAAAAATTTTACATATACAGAGAGTTCCATAATTCGGTGTGATCCCTGACAAGGTTAAATATAGCAATTTTCATTGCAGCAGTGCCGCATATTTTGCATAATCTACGGAAATTAGGCGCCTAGGAAATATATTCCTCTGCGAACGATGCAAACAGAGCGCCCAAGGCGTATAAATCGATTCAAGCAACTTGAACAAATTTCAGTGTTGAAATTGAGTAATTGAATTAGATTGAACGTTGAAAATTTAAATGTTATAATGAAAATATCGAAATTGAAGTGGGAGAAATCAAAATTGAATTCTGTAATATTCAGTATTGAAACAGAAATATCGAAATCGAACGATTAATGATAAAATATCGATTTGGAAACATCAAGAGAGGAATATTGTAGTCGAAACATCGAAATTAGAAATCTTGATATGGAAATATTAAAATCGAATGTCAAAATCAAAACATCGAAATTGAAATATCAAAATCGAAACATCGAAACTAAATCATAAAAATTTAATATGTAAGTCGATATGTCAAAATCAAAATATCGATATCGAAATGTTAAAATCGAGATATTGATATCGAAATACTGAAATCGAAGTAGACATAAAACTATTCAAATCGATGTATCGATATCGAAATGTTTTAATCGAGATAGATATTAAAATATGTAAATCGATACATCGATATTGAAATACTGATATCGAGATATCGAAATCGAAATGTTGAAATCGAAATAGATATCGAAATTTGGAAATCGATGTATCGATATTGAAATACTGGGATCGAAGTGTTGATATCGAAATGCTAAAATCGAGATATCGATATCGAATTGTTGAAATCGAGGTATCGATAATGGAAAGTTAAAATCGAGTCTCACCGATATCGAAATGTTAAGATCGAGGTATTGATATCGAAATATTGAAATCGAAGTAGACATAAAATTATTCAAATCGATGTATCGATATCGAAATGTTGAAATCGAAATAGATATCGAAATTTAGAAACCGATGTATCGATATTGAAATACTGAGATCGAAGTGTTAATATCGAAATGCTAAAATCGAGATATCGATATCGAAATGTTAAAATCGATGTATCGATATCGAATCGTTTTAATCGAGATAGATATTAAAATATGTAAATCGATATATCGATATTGAAATACTGATATCGAGATATCGAAATCGAAATGTTAAAATCGAAATAGATATCGAAATTTGGAAATCGATATATCGGTATTGAAATACTATTATCGAATTATCGATATCGAAATACTGGAATCGAAATGTTGAAATCGAGATATCGATATCGAAATATTAAAATCGGTACATATCTCGATACTGAAAAGCTGAAATCGAGTCACCGATATCGAAATATTAGCGTCACACTCGAAACATCGAATAGTCTATTTTCTAATCGAACTATCAAAATCGATAAATCGGAATAAATATCGAAATGATTTTATTATAATATCGAACTCGATGCTGCCGTAGATCAGAATATGTTAATCGATAAAATTCCAATTTCCCGAACATTTTCCACGTAAAATTTTTTCAATTTCATACTTCCACATAGTTGTATGTATTATCCTTCTGCTCCTTTCTTCTACCCCCTCCCCTACCTCCTTAAATTTAATTTCAAAATTTAACGACAAACTTGGCTGATTTTTATCGTAGGTGTATTTGTAATTTCAAAATAGAACTGAAAATACAATCACCGATAACTACGGGATAACTTTACCCCTTCGAATGACACTGTAAGCAAATCTTCCCACACTTGTGTTGTTTAAGTTGTAGTGTCGACATTTCGAAGGCGACGCATTATCTATGAATCACCTCGTATACAATGAATTGATCGGCGTCGAGATAGGACTACTTTAGTCATAGCTACAGGGTGTTACGCAACTGCCAATGAAATTTCTACGGTGAATTTTTGCGGTTTTGGCGAAACCTCGTATGCGCTATCTTACCTATCCCGATGTTAGTTTTTATTACACGTGGAAAATTACGGCTCGTTTGAGTACCCTTGGACTAGGTATTCGTAAATAAGGTCGGTATTTCGGGTCGAATTTTACGATACCGCGTAACCAAAAGAGAATACTTTGGGTTCGCGTCGAAACACTTGTATGTATTTGGAGAATTTACGGTATATTTATAAATAACCCAAAGAAAAGCGAATTAGCCTTGAACTTGGTTGCGTATAATTTGATTAACGTGGACTAAACAAAGTCGAGATAAAAGCTCGACGAAAGTTCGCCTTTAAGCGTGTACCCTTGCGGAGTAAAAGGCGTAAAATATTTATGTAATTTTATTTACGTGCTGGAATACAAAGACCGTGGTAATTTTTGGCAAAACGCTGTAAACTATTAACAAACAGTTTGCGAATTGAATCCGCGAAGTGAAAAAAATTAAAGTTTAAGAGCTTTTACAGCGTCGACAGGTATTGTCTTGGCTTCTGTCTCGTTGTCTAACACGACGCGAAGACGAGGTAAACGGAGCCAAAAAGATGTGTATAATGGGCGACTTTTTTTCTTTATTCGAATTTGGACGCGAGCCAGACTCATCGATCGTGAAAAACGCATATTTTCCAAGACAATGTTCATTTTTCGGTGCGCGAATTAAGTGAAACGGAATGAGCGAGATGTAATAATACGTCGAGGAAATGCTTCGTCGGAGTAATTAATGGAAAAAACTTACGTGTATCTTTTTGAGATTCGTCCGACGACGTCGCGTTCTATCGCGTTTTTCATTACTTCATTAAAAGTTCTTTTCCTTTTTTGACTTTTGGCTTGTTAATTTTGGATTTTTATTGCACCGAGAAACGTAAAAACACTTGCGATGGAAGTCGCGTAGGGTTTGTAAGGATTCTAATGACGATGTTGATTCGACGAAAAAAGTATTTTTCCCGCGGGAAAATTTGTGTTAGAGTAAGGCTGCTTTTTTTCCCTCTTTTAACAACCAGAATATATTTTTAATTCGCGTTTAATCATTTCCGCGTTCGGAGATATTCAATTGTATCGGATAAGGGTGTGAAAAGACATTTTTATATTCGCCCTTGGAATGAATTTTTCTATGTTGATTTTCACGGGGATTGTTTTTTTTAATGGGCTTTTAAAAGATTTAGAAAAAGTAAAGTGTAATCGATGGACTACGTTGTAAAGTTTTTTATTTTTTCCAATTTCGATTTTAATGAGAAATTCGTGTAACGAGTGTTCGTTTAATTCGATGAATTATCGATAATCTTTTTTTCATTTTTGTTTTTTTTTTCTACGCGTCGCGTTCGCTCGAAAACGTCAAAACTAGAACGAGGATCATCTCGGGATTTTTACGTTTATTCGCCAAACGAGGCGAGTTTCGAGTTCCAAAAAAGTTTGAAAAAGTTTGAAAAATTGATCAATTACTTGGAAAATCTTGAAAAATTTTCCTCCGCGATTTCATCCCGGCCATATTTCTTCCCTGAATATTTGTCGCATTTACTTTCAGGCTCAGATGTTTTATTGCCTTCGTGTGGGTGGAGGGGGGAGGTTAGGTGCCCTTTTTTTACAAATCAAGTTCCTTTCGTTTAATTGTGTATACAAAATAAATGCGCAGAGTGGAAATAACGTTGAGACGAGATGACACGGGTGTTTGAGCTGTGGTGAATTTTTCTTCTTTGTGAGAATTTAGGGTTTTGGGGTGTACCGTTTTTTCCTTTTCTTTACCAAGAGCTTCTACGCGTGGTTTGTTTTTTAAAATAATTTTTATGTATTAATTTTTGAATTTTGATTCATCTTTTTATCGTGAAATAATTTATTTTAATTTCAAATTCATTATAATAGAAAAAATGCTTGTGAATTCTGGAGAATATTTTATTCAGAGTTGAGTATTTGATTGTATGTTTGAAGAAATATGTATTTTTGAAGGGGAGGGAGGGGGGGGGTAAAACATGAATCAATTTTTATAAAAGTATCGACAATATATTGAAACTGCTGTATCGAAATTGAAATATCGAATTAGGAACATCATTATTAAAAAAAAAATTGATGCATGATAATCGAATTGTTGAAATTATTATTGTAATTGTAACATCGAAGCGAAAATGTCGTGATCGAAACGAAAATTAAAATATCGAAACCAACGTATCGAAATTTCGACTAAGAAATCGAATTTTTGAATTCGTAGTATCACAATCGAAACATCGAAATATCGAAATCGTTGTATCGTAATCCAAACATCAACATCAAATTATCAAAATCGTTGCCTGATAATCGAAACATCAAAATCGATATCTCAACATCGAATTATCGAAATCGGCGTCTCAGCGAAATCGATATAATATGTCGAAATCTTGGTGCCAAAATCGAATTGTTGAAACTATAATATCGTAATCGAAACATTAGTATCGATGTATTGAAATCGATTTATCAATATCGATTTATGAAGATCGATACAACGAAGTTGAAATATTAAAATCGAAAATTGAAATGTTGAAATCGTAATATCGTAATTCAAACATCGATGTCGATGTATCGAAATCGATTCAGGAAAATCGATACATGAAAATTGAAACTTGAAAATGTGAATATCGGAATCGAAACGAGGAAATCTAAATACTAAAATTGGACTATTTTTTAAATTTTTTGAACATTTTCTAATAATTTTGTTGTTCTATTGTTTTTCTGTATTTTTTTAAATATTTTTTTGTTAGTAATTTTTAGCTAATTTTTTTGCGGTTCTTAACAATTCGATGATTGTTAATTACTCTTAATCGACTTTCGATAATTTTTCGATAATTTTAACTATTCTTCAGTTATGTTTCTTGCGGTTCGTTCTCAACTTGAATGAAAATTTGATTCACGATATTCTCCGCGAGATTCCTTGATTCGCATCCAGCCGGGGGAGGGTGGGGGTCGAAGTGAAAATACTCGTCTAGTTCTTTGCTTAATGAAAGTAAAATTCACGTTTTCACTTGTCACGTTGCACCGCGACAATTAACACAAGACGAATGGCCTAATTACACCGAAGAAAAGCAAACCGCGCGCGAATCACCCTTCAGTGAACGCGGTGGGTGACGACGCGGGGGGGGGGCGAAAAAGGTGAAAAACTGCGGCCGAGTTTTATATCACTCGGCGGGAAAAAAGGTGAAAAAAGTCGAATGAAAATGATACAAGAGGTGGCGGGTATGATGAATATTTAATATTGAGAAAACAACCTCATTAGGAAGCCATGGCAGAAAAAAGCTTTTATGTCACACACGGATTAAATTTTTGCTGTAATACGCGCGAAAGAGTTATTGTATGTGGAAAGCTGGCGGAAAAGAGCTCGGATAGAATGACTCTTAAGGGAGGAGTTGACAAGCTCGAGTTTTTGAAGTCGCGAATACGTATGACGAGTGCTCTTGAAATTCATACGTTCTCGAAGCGACGAGGATGGTTTGCGTGGATATGTGGAATGTAGATAGCTCGCGGAAAGGGTTGCGAAAAAGAAATCTAATCCATTTGCGAAGTACGTAATGAAAAGCTACTCGGTTTCGTATTAGAGTCGATGCGCCGGTAAGGTGAGGGAGCCGAAATGCTATTTGAACTTTTAGCCGACTTGTAGTCGGGAGTTTATGAAATGAGAGTAGAAAGCGCTAAAAATGACGATGTGTACAACAATGTGTTTAATATGCGCATAGAATCGTCTCGTATTTCGCATATGCAATATACACACGTTCATGTAACACGTCTCCGTTGTACTTTAAAGGTGCGTTTTGCAGGTGGGGCATGTTGGTATGTATATGGATGTTTTTATAACGATACAGGCCTTTTGAAGGTACTTGTAAAAAGGTATGTACAACGTTGGCAATATGACTCTTGCGAGTTATAATTTGAAAGCTATTTTTTAGACGGCGAGAATTACCAAGTTTCTTTAGATGGTTTTCTATTTATATAAATGGCTGAGGAGAGCTTTTTATGAAGCTGAAAAGCTTACGTGATGTGGTACGAATTACTCGCGCTTCATCAAATTATTAAAATGTTCAAATGTTTAACTAAAATATACGAGTGAAGTGAGAGTTTACGTTTTCATAACGTTTTTATGGTACGTTCAACTTTTAACCTCGAGTAATAGACGTTTATGGATGTTTATAAAATGTACGTACTAAAGGCGGAATGTTTATTGTATTCCGAGGATTTTCACCTACACTAGGCGTGTATTGAATTTTTCCAAATTCACGACAGCGATGTGCAGCGAGCTCGTATGCGAGGCGCGTAATTTTAGAACAATCGATAATGTGACGTGTGTGATAAAAAGTTATCCGAATCGTTCGAAATATGCGCTACAAACGGGTACGAATTTTATGTACGAGGCTTTTACAGATATGGGTTTTTTTTAAGGCTCGCGATATGTTTTTTTTTCCACGTCGGTATGTGCAGAATTCCAGCGAAGGTGAGGTAACAGATATGAAGTAAATAATGGTGTTTTTTACAATGAGCTTTTTTCGTCGGATTGTATTTTTATAGTGTGCGACGTGCTAGCTCGATATCGCAAATGTGATTATTTTATTGGCGGATTGGTTACGTTGAGGTGGGGAGTGGGAGTGAAGTGGAAAATATGATAGCTACGTCACGAATTACGGTTTATGGTAGGTTATTATCCTTAGAGGGGGTTGGAGGGGTGCAAGGTACTATATTACCATGTGGTGAGGGTTCTTGTACCCCTTTTTCCACTGTGTAGCCCCTTGGTGCCACTGAGGAGAGAATTGAACATTTATTTCATATTGATAACCTGTAATATAATATTTACAGTAGTGGGAGGCCCCAATATATTAATTTTACACCCCCTCCCCTGCTAATTTGACGGAATTTTTTTTTGAAAAGAGTACTAGGGAACATATTGAAGTGAAAATCAAGAAATAAAGTGGATGGTTCTTACAATCTGACGGCTTTTTTAATTAGCAGGGAAGTAATTGTTTCATAATGTAGATTTTAGGGGGGGGGTACGAAAAAATTGATGATAGTTTACGTTTTTGAAACAGAATGCAACATTGATGAGAAAACCTGAAAAAAAAAAAATTCTACCTTCCATATTTGCCAATTTATCCAGCAAATGTGAAAGATTTTTCAAAATTTTGCCTGCAACTCAAGATATAATGATTTTACATAAAAATTGATAATGACTAAAAATGTTTCTTATAAAATTTCCTACATATTGAGTTATTAACGTTATTCACGTTAGATGCAAATTTGACGAGAAAACCCGCGAAAAGTAAATTTTATCTCTCATATTTGCCATTTTATCCAGCTAATGTGGGAGATCGTTCAATATTTTGCCTGCAACTCAAGATATAATGATTTTACATGAAAATTGATAATAACTAAAAATGTTCCTTATAAAATTTCCTACATATTGAGTTATTAACGTTATTCACGTTAGATGCAACTTTGACGAGAAAAACTGTGAAAAGTAAATTTTATCTCCCATATTTGCCATTTTATCGAGGAAATTTGAGAAATTTGTCAATGTTTTGTCTATAAGTCGAGGTAGAATTGGTTTATAGGAAGATTTATGATAACTTGAAACATTCTTCATGAAAGTTCTGACAAATTTTCACTATCATATAAACATTATTTCCATAAAACCTAATTCTGGGGAGAAGAATGCGCTTGAAAATGATGCTATGGCATTTTTTCAGTAAATACTCTCTCCCCCACGTTCCTAGAGGGTCCCAAGGTACTTCATATAGTGTTGGTGGGTTTTACCCCACAGTGTATCCCCTCCCTACACATCCTTCCTTTCTCTAAGTAATGAACTTGACCCAACTGGTAAAAATTAGGATAATTATATTTCATTTTTTCATTTTCTTGAATTCGGTTTTAAATTTAAATATTAAAAATCAAGTATAATTTCGCTGATATTTTAAAATTATGGGGATGAGACTGAAAAAGAGTCGAGATGGTGATTTTTTTTATTTGAAGTTATTCACGTGAGATCGAATATTCGTTTTCCTCACCTCTTTCTCCTCCGCGAAACAGTTTTATAAAACCACGACCTGGAATTCATTTCTTATGCTGGTGTCGGCTCAATAGTACGCTGCCAACAACATAGAGAGCGTTTCTTTCACGCCAGTTGGAACAGCTACGAAGTACGTCGCGTTTCTCCCTCCACTAGCCGACTAATGTCGGTTCGATGCTACCAACGCGATGCCATAGATAGCGCTGACGTGATGGTTGTTTTCTTTTGTCGTCGATCAAACATCGTCAAGACGAAATTCGTGAGTGTCAAAGTAAATTCGTCGGTTCCCAATCAAAACATTCGTAGTAAATAACGAGTCGTGGAAAAAAAAGACGCTATTCGTTTATTGTAAACTTCGTGACTACCTTTGGCTGTCTTCGCGCTGAAACAAAATACACACAAACACGTAATCCGGTTAAAACACTCGCGAACGCGAGTATTTTCGCGTTACCACTCGAAACGTGAATTGTAAAGAAAACTACTTACGTTTAATAACGCTTCGAGTTCCCATAACGACTCGATGATGAAGCGAAAAAGCTAATAAATCGATTACGCAAATGAAGCTATTTACATTAAACGTCGAACTAGCCGTGAAATTAAATTTTCCTTCGTGTATTGTTGTTGGAAGATAAAATATAAAGGAGAAAAATGAAAAGATGCGCCGGAAATAAATCCGTATATGTGAAGCGCGAAACTACAGGGTACACATAAATTACATGGAGAATCAGCGTGCGCGACGAAGCAACTAAGGTGTAATTTCTCCTTCGAAAAAGGATTAATAAAGTAGAAGATTTTGGATGGTTGCCTCGATTACAAACGCGAGTATTAATCAGGCTAAGTGTAGATAAACGGCGAATGCGATAGGTGTGTAAATCCTCGTCTCCCTTTTTAACGTACGCGTGCATCTTTGAAAGTTTCGAGTACCTTATTGAGAGATGAGAGAGGGTGGTACTCGATATACTCTGTATATGTTCACCACATCTGCAGACACTGTAGCCAAAAACTGCTCGGTATTTTGAATAAGTAATGTAGCGCCAATGCGTGTACAGAGATAGACACCCGTAAGCGGTGGTAGCCTCGATAACGCGATGGATATATTTTCACGTCGACTTCGAGGGTCGAGTGTTTTCATCATTTTTCCAAACTTGTTCGTCGCCTTTTCACGAGGAGCTTTTTTGCATCGTGTGATATCAGATAAATCAAATTGCTCGGGAGGGTTTCGATGAAAAGGGGCTTAAACGGTGAGATTTGCTAGAATTTCGTGGAAATTGTGCTGTCCTGTGTTATCAAGTATTCAGAGTCGCATGACATATGGTCGTAAAGCTTTCGAATGCTACTCAATTATTTAACTTTTTTGTAATTTAGAGTCAAGAAATTAAAACTTTGAAAATATTGCCTGGGAATTGCTAACGAGGCTATTTCATTTTTATAACTATCATTATTTTATCATTATTTATTAAAAAGAACTTTCATTTTTTGCTGAGTTTATTTAAGAGGAATGAAAACAAAAAGTTTTGGTTTATTTTTTATTTTTGTTAGTAAGTTCATTCGAAATGAATTTATGAAAATTATCAACTTTTTTTTCAAGCGATAATTTTCATTTTAATATGAATTTTCGTCGTATTTTTAAATTCATCTCCTCAGTGGGTCCATTCTAGTTCCTACCAGTTTTCACTAAATCGATAAAATAACGTCGGATTCGAATTCTACGCCCTAAAAAACCATACAATCGATACACATGATGATTTTTTATCGTATTTTCAATTACATTCTCTCATTGGCTCCCCACTTCTTCTCAATAATCTCTACCAAATCACAAAAAGACATCTGGATTTGAATTCTGCGTACCAGAAAACTATACAATCGATATGTATGTCGGTTTTTTATCACATTCGCGAATACATCCCCCTCAATGGATTCCCCCTGACCCCCTCTGTAATTATAGTGTTATCAGCGTTTTCTCTTCCGGTGGATAAAACATTGCTCACGAAATAAGAATTATTTTCTAAATAGACGTACTTGTTAAAAAAAATTGCCGTGTTAATAATGGGAGAGAGGGGGAGAGAGAGTATGTTGAGGAGCTTGAAGGGGAATCAAGATGGGGAGGAGTGATGAGTAATAATTATAAGAAATTATCACAAGTGATAGATATTGAGTTTTGCGCCGCATTATGTACTTATGTATTTCAACATGAGGATTGATCGAGTAATTTCAGACTTGAGTGGGGATTGAGGGACTGGATGAAAAAAGGGGTGGGGAGCACTACTGATAAAAAATCATGATGCATATCAATTGTTAGGTTTTTCATATCGCCAAATTCGAATTTTAGGTTAATTTTTCATTTAATTGAAGAAATTTCCGTTTTTTCGTCAAAATTCGTTAGTGCTTGATATTTTCTTTGAAAAAATTAATTTTTTTCATCAAACAATGTTGATTTTTCCAACTCAAGGCACGTATACAATTACAACACACCTTTTGAGGAATCCTCGGTGAAAAAAATCGAACGATATTTCCCACGATGGAGTTTTTCACTACATTTAGGTACATTATCGCTCATAGTACTACCACTATTTCGCATTACTATTCTAAATACATTTAAGGCGAGTTGCCTACAGCATTTCACGTGTACGCCCACAGTCTACGTGCACTTTTGCGGCCCGCCATCTTCGCAGCGAGGAATTTTCCAAGCGCGAAAGAAACGAATTTCTTTCAACTACACGATGGCGCTGACAAGTGTCAATCGAACGGAAAAATTCGTGTTTAGAAATTAGCAACACGTTGCGCGACGTCTGCTTTAGACGTTTCGTCAAACGTAGTAAAAAATTTTTCAATCGAAGAACCGTCTATTGCACACGTGGTATTAACACGTGCGAAACGTGCGATCTTGCTAAATTTTAAATCAATTTGGTCGTGTTTTGGCTCAGACACGGTGGTGTGGTATGCTCGAGTAGGTGTTGGGAAAAGAAGCAACGTGGAAATGAAACAAAAAAACCACCGAAAGCGTCACATCGAACGAGCATTAGATAAATATCATCGAAGGGATTTAATATTTCTTCTCATCGAGTACATAAGCGTACCGATGTGCGGGAAAACGAATTCGCAAAAAGCTTTTTCTCTCTTTGGCTCTTTTCTTTTCGTGAAAATCCAACCGCATATTTCCGTCAACGAAAATAATATTACGTTTGAGAGTTTTATTACATTAACGACGCATATACACGACAAATCGTGTTTACGAATGAAATAATTCCGTTATTCGCTTGATGGCCAAGCTTCGCGCCGAATCGTCTCAATGAATCGAGAATTTGTCTCACGTCAAAAAACCTTCGATCACAACTACGATTAAATTGTTCGCGTATTCTCGTATTTTCGGAAAATTCGAGTTACCTTAGTTAATGTACCGAGTTTCCCTACTCGCCGACGTCTGCGTCGAAGCAGAAAAAACCTACTCTCGATAATACGTATCGGAATACCATCGGATGATAATTATAGCAATTAATTTGGTCATTTTTTTTCACGAATAGCGCCCGTATCCGTTAAACGTCCGTTCTTCCGCGGTGACAAAGCGTGCGTGTTTATTTGCACTAAAAACGAAGAAAAAAAATCTATACCGGTATATATCGTCGTCGGTAAATATTACATTCCTTGACCACAATTATAGGCAGAAATTATACCTTTTCAAGCCACCGTGAAGGAGTTCCTCTTATAATCTTTTGTATTTTATATTCTCATTCCCCTTTTCTTATTACGAGTTACCAAAAATAAAAGTCAAGCGTAAATGTTAATGATTTACGCCTACTAAGCGCGATACCGAAATAAAAAAAACATATGCGGTTAATTTGATGCGACATTTGGTTAAAAATCATTCAATAAAAGATGACATCGTTTTCTTTTAATTAAGCCTGTGATGACATATTTGACCCGATAATTGGATCAATGTCGCCTTCAAAATGATACGTTAGCAATGTTAAAACCTTCACTCGTTCAACGATTAAAGGTAAGGTGGAAATTCTACCTACTGTGTAATTTATGGTTTCATGAAATTCGAAAAATTTCAAAAAAATTGGCCATTATTTTTCTAGATTTAGTAATTCGTTGGTAATAATCGTAATCAAGGCAGTTGCGGTTGGAGTAACTTCATGAATGATTCATAATTACCTCTATTTTGTCGAATAACCCAATCGATAGGATAAAAAGACTATAATAATGTTAAGCCAATACCTCGCAAGTTTATAAATTTGACATATGTGAATTTTTTATCAAGGTTCAGCTATATCATTCTGTTTTCGGTGATATCAGCTATATGAAATGATCGTATCATAAAAATAACCCAAGATTCGTGATCAGCGCCCTAAAAAACTATACAATCGATATACATGTCGATATTTTATCAATCTCCTCAACATCATCCCCTTTTATCCCCTTAGCTCCCCATCATTTCCACCCGAAACCCCATCATACCCAATCTGATGTGATTTTCGCCAAAAATTATCAACGATGTGTTTTCTAGTGATGATATGTCAAACATGCGGTATTCACTTTGTATTGACTCCTGAGTGGAATTGCTCCCCATTTTGAGGAGAGAGATGGGGTGTTGGGGAGGAGGTATGTCAACTAGTGATGAAAAATCTTCATGTATATCGATTGTTAGGTTTTCAAGCATGCTGAATCCGAATCTGGCGTGATTTTTTGTCTAACCTGTGAATTGCTCAAGTTACGAGGCTTTTTTGTCCTAATTTCCGACTCGAATAACCCACTTTCTACTTCTGTACGTCAAACAAGTATAAATGAGAAATATCGCGGGATTTAAATGTTGTTAATCACGTCGAGGAAAAAAAATGTATAAACCGCGAAATAAACGCCGAGGAAATATTCACGGACGCAAAACCAACGTTCGTTTTCAGCACCCGCAATACTATGAAATTACAAAAGTCAAAGCGTTAATGGTTATTCGGGAAACGAGGCAAAGAGATGGTATCTAGATGAAACGTACATAATAAATTTTCGTTTTGCCGACGGAGTTTTTCGAATAAATTAAATTCATTTTAAAACTGTACGAATTTATCATTTATCCGAACGTTGTCTTGGTTTCGCGTTCCGTAGTTTGAAAAATTTCGCCTACTTCACGTACATGTTTCCGTTTTATTTCCACGATCCGCTCGCGCCTTCGTAGCGAATAAAAACAGTTACAAATTCATTTACAGGCGCCTGCTGACTTCGGGTAAAAACGAAGATTTATTTTCAAGAAATCGGCATCTCAGCATACGTTGAAATTTTTTCGCGTCGGGTTTCCTATTTCGCGAAAGCAACTTAATAGCTCGATGGGTTATTTATCGCGTCAATTTTATAATTTCGTTAACGTTCGGATTTTCGGGCGTAGCGAAAATTTCGTATGGAAATGTTAATAAACGCTCGATAATCACGACCTCGATGATTAATTCGCGCGCGCATATTTTCCTCGATAATTTCACCGTAGCCGAAAATTTTTACTCGAGCGTTAAAATATGCATTGGACGCTCGGCTCGTAACCTATTTAAAATTCCATCAACGCTGATCATGCAACAATTGTTTCGTTTATTACCGCATAGACACTATCGCGGTGATTTTCGATTGATATCGTGCGTGCGAGCCTCGTGTGATTTTTTTCGCACGATATTGTTATCGCATCGTATCGCCGACGATCATCAATACGTTCGATATGTTTTTTATGCCAATGAAAAAGAATCCTCGTTCCTGGAAACATATCCGGAGTGCTTGTTTCTAAAAATATACCGCCTTTAATACCCCATCAGGTTTTTTCACTTCGGCTTTATATTGTCCTTTTGCCCACATGGAGGATTTTTTAGCACCTACGCGAGCCAATCGTTCATCTGTGTTTATTAAAATTCAGCCATTGAATTGTCAACGTAGGCTGGAATATTTTTTTCTTCGTCGTAGGAGTTATTTGCTATGGAAAAGCCGAATTGCGACATTTTTCTATGCTTTGATAATTCGGGAATTTTCTTTCATTAATCGAGTTCAAGTGTATTTTTTAGCCCTGGACCAAGATGGAAAGATTTGCGAAAAAATTTATACGAGTGAAAAATGTTCCTCATCAAGTTCCCTACAAATTATCATATGAACGTTATTTACGTGAAAAGCAACATTGACGAGATAAACGCAGATGAGTAGTACGTGGGTCACTTTGGAACAGTCCGATCGCTGACGTGATTTTCCCGCTGTGGCGCACGGGAAGACGCATCTTTCAGGCTTCGGCGTTCTAAAGCGCCTGAATAAACCCAAAATTCAGCTTATCCTAACTTAGCACCCCCGTCCACCCCTCATCCTCAACAAAACAATATAATAGACTTGAAAAAATTTATTGATGCAAGTAAATAATAATATTTTCGTGTAAATGATCATTCAATAGTTTTTTTGTTTTTGTTTCGTTTTTTTCATTTTTCATTTTCATGGATAAATTTTTTTAAATCTATTATATCGTTTTGTTGAGGGTAAGGAGAGCTGAACAGGGATGTTGAGTTAGGATAAGCTGAATTTTGAGTTTGGGGTTGTCGTCTCAGGGACTTTGGAACACCGAAGTCCGAAAGACGCAGCCTCTCGCGTACCCCAGCGGGAAAGTCACGTCAGCGATCGGGCTGTTCCAGGTGAACTCAGTCTGCTCAACGTCTATCAAATGATTTCTCATTGTTTTTTGACGTCAACTCAGAAAAAAGTGGATTTATGAAAAAATTGATAATAACTAAAATTGCTCCTAATAAAATTTCCAGCTGTTCATGTTATTAACATTCTTCATATGTCAAAAAATAAATAAATTAGGTCATTTTTTTGGCAGCTGAAAAAATCGATTCATGAAAAATTGAATCATAAAATAGGAATATTAATATAACGCAATTTATTTTATTTGATTTTTGGTATTTTGATCACGATGCTTGAATTCCTGGAAATATCAAGATGCAGTCTCCTCCTCACACGATTTTTCATGGCTCGAGCCTTTTTTCGAAGTTAATTTACTAATACACATCGAATCCCCCAACGTGGCGGATTTCAATCCTGACAAAAAACAATTCCATAGCAAAAAAAATAATTAGCCTATCCTCCAGGGCAACCTCGAGACGAGCGTATCATTCGGAAATTCCACCTCAGTGATTCGTAACGTTTTGGAAAGCCGTCAAATGGCTTAACTCGCGTATATGAAAAAGACATCCCTGAATGTTGCACGTTTTCTTTTTTCAAACAAAATTTTCCAACCGTTCTCGGCCATTTCAACGATACCGATTAATTTTCACGGTCCGTAGACTGCACGTTGGTTCATAGTGAAGAAACGCAAATAAAATCTGTATTAACGACGAGTAAACTTCGTTGTGTTTGATTAGTATAATGAGCTTCACGTCATTTGTATATGTACATGAAACCACGTGGGAGCAACAGGAGGGGACTTGTGCCCACGTGCACCTACTCAATACACCTTCGTAAATAACTTTTGACTTGTTGGAAAATATTTAGAAAATTCGCGATCCGCGATAATCAAACGTTAATCGATTACACCACATGGACTGTGGGTAATTTTCCATTTTCCACGAACCCATCTCATTGGTCCTCGACGCAATTCCCCAACAAACGAAATTCACCGCGGATTCGCATATGTCGCCGTGGTAAACTTCACCGCGAATGGTGGCACCGGTAAACAAAGTTAATCCGTAATTATCATCTTTGTTAAAAGCTCAAAAACCTAATCCGATATCCTTTTGTAAGTTTACCATCGTGAGTTATAAATATTCAAATGACCGGATGAAATATGCCGAGTTTTTCCTCGAATCTGCATCGTCTTGACTGTAATAACAATGATTAAATTAACCCCTCTCTTTTCTACCTGGAAATTCTCTCTAGTCCGTTTTTTATGAAAAACTTAGACACCGTCAATTGACTAAATCAACCTTATAAAATTATGCAAAAATTCGCCCATAATTCACCTCTCTCGTAAAGGCCAAAAACGTTGAAAAGATTTCGGCGACCTTTAATAATTCCTTTAATTCCTTCGAAACGGTTGCGCAATCGCGCGTCGCTATTCTTCGCAGCATATAATTTATTACCGGCTAAGTTTCCCGAAGAAAAACTTTTTTCTACACTAAATCGTCCGTTAAGAAATCGAAAATCTTACCCTCGGAATCTCAATTATATATCAATTAATTTTCGCTAATTTTTCACCTCGTAAGTAACGCCGAGAAGGGGCTAGGCATACGGTTACGATGCCAGAGAGGAGAAAAAATTAATGGAGTTCTCTCGGTCGTATTGCGGCCTCCGCAGTGCCTCCCGGCTCCGAGTATAATTACCGAAAAACCTCGCAAAAAAGCTGCTACCCCTGCTACCTACTGCTTTCGTGACTTTACGCCAATAAGATACCCGCAACGAGACCGAGCAAAAAAAACATACAAAGGTTGTAATTAATATCTTCTCGCTTCGTGATCTTTTTTCCCTGGGTTTTTATTTCGGCAAAGAACTTTAATCAGCGTTATGTACGAATTCTTTTTTTTTTGGCTCGTCTCCGGCGGCGGCACGTTGTTTGGTATTTTAATTTTATCAATTTCCTGCGCGTTTTGGAGTCGAGATGGTATTTCGCGTGGGTATTGAAGGTAGAGGAGCGGAGGATAACGTGGGTTTGAATCGCTGTGTGTATTTTATCAAATTCCTTAACGAAGGTGGGTTAATTTACGAGAAATCTGAATCTGTCATGTTTTTCATGTGACGAATGAGTGCGAAGAAAAAAGAGCTTTCAGTTTGTTTGAAGTTGAAAAATTTCCCTGAAAAATGCAATTTTTAATCGATGACGGTGGATATGAAAATATGTAGCAACGATATTGTTACGCGAAATAGCTGAAATCATTAAAATTTTCCATCGTGTTCAAATTTGATTGATGATTTTCGCAATTTTACCTGAAATATGAGTAAAAATATTCTTGGATTTGATTTGTCATTGAAAACAACGTCAGATTTGAACTCAGCGACATCGAAAACCTAACAATCGATATGTATGATGCATTTTTATCACTAGCCGCTCCCCAGCTACTCCCCACACTACGTTATCCCCTCCAATTGCTAACTTGATGACGTCATAAGTGGGTATTGATATTGTTGGGTGCTTACAAACTAGGGGTATAATTCGTCTGGTTTACCTTTCACAGCCGGTTTCATATGTACTCAAAAACGAGCCCACAGCTCAATATACAATATTTGTGGGGAGTGTTGGGGAGCTGTGAGTGGGGAGATGGGGAAAAATATGATAAAATATCGTCATGTATATCGATTGTATGGGTTTCGAGGTCGCTGAAATCGAATATCGGGTTATTTTTGCCCTTAGACGTACTTGTGGTCATCAATTATGCATATATTTTGCATAAAGATCTCTTATTGATACGTTCATGGTGGGGAAAACGCCAACTACGAAACCCCCATCGTTTAATATATTTTATTTGCGAGTAATTTTGTCAAAAAAATGAAAAAAAATTGAAAATGAGATTATTCCATAGTTTGACGTAAAATGTTAGTGGAGGTAGGGGGGAGGGGGCTCCCAGAAAATACGATAAAATATCGTCATGTATATCGATTGTGTGGTTTTCGAGGTCGTAGAATTCAAATTCAGTGTTGTTTCATCAATCACTCGACTAATTCCGTCGAAAAATTTCTTGAAAGTAAAACATCTCAATTTTCAAATAATCAACTTCAAAATACCACCAAATATTCTCCATCCTACTTCCCCCTTGAAAATCTTCCGCGTTCACGTCAAAATAATCATCTCGTCCGACGTAACACGACGATGGTGAAACGAAAACTCCACAAAGTATTCCGGTTTCGTGGGGGAAAAAAAAACATCGTGAAGCGAAAAGAAACAAACGTTGAATCTTCGCAACGGTTACAAATTAAAATCTGTCATTTAGCTTTTTGATAACGTCGTCGAGTAAAATTAAATCATCGGCGTTTACGCTAACGACGCCGACGTCATAGGCGGAACTACTAAAACTTACCGGTGACACGTGACAAAGTGATAATTTGTCTGCGACGATATACACGCCGAAGGAAAACCGGGGGAAAAAGGCGGAAAAACGCAGTCTGTGCAATTGAATCACGAGCTAGTTAATTGAAAATGTACGCCACTTCAATTGCGGGTAATTACATAAAAGCGTACTTTTTATGTGCTTTTCAAAAGGCAAAAAAAAAACCTTCGATTGGAAATTCTACCAAGTCTGCGAAGGGTTGGCGAAAAAGGTCATCAGACTGGGTCTGTTTCGGGACGTGATAGGAATGCGTAATTCTCAAGACGAGTATTTTCGTCGACAAACCTATAGGAATATTTTCACACTGTAGAAGTGATTCGAAAATGGGCGATTTCACGAGTATTTTATACATTAAATCGTCCCATTTACGAAGTGTTGACCGGGCCGGGGAAAAAATGCGGAAATCGATATAAATATAGGTTTTTGTAAATGACGTTGTTTGATTTGGTCGATTGTTTGTCGTAGGCGCATTGAATGAGTATTCGTCAGCGTCGAAACAATTGTTAAAAAACGTGATTTTATCTAATGAAAAGGTAAAAGGCATTTATTATTTATTGCCAACTCCGCTAAATGCCAACTCATCTATTTACACGTAGTCATCGCTTTAGGTTATGGCCGAATGAGTGCGACGTGCGCGAAAAACTCGCCGTAGGTAGTTCGAGTGCT